>RCUC01131399.1:0-159355 GCA_003697995.1 Taxidea taxus jeffersonii
TCGCGTTGGATTCACTTCTCCGCTGGTCCTACCTTTTAGAAAGTGGTCGATTTTCTGTTTCTAGAATTGTTGTTTTTCTTCTCTTCGATCTCCTGTTAGATTCGTAGGTGTTCGGAATGGTTTGATAGGTTATCTAGCTGATCTCCGGCTGGCTGATGTCGTCTCAGCCTGCTACTTCTCTGCCATCTTGACTCCTCTATTCTCCATTTTTTAAAGTGAGTGTATAAGATCATAAAATCCTTGACAGCAAGTACTGGGGGGAAAAGCTAATTTGAATAAAAATCAACTAAAAGTTGGAAGCAGATGAAAGATCTTTAAACACTTCCAGGACCCCTGGGCGGCTCAGTCAGTTAAGCTATCGTCGTTCGGCTCAGATCATGATCTTGGGGTCCCGGGATCAGTTCCGCGTTGGGCTCCCTGCTCAGCAGAGACCCTGTTTCTCCTTCTGCCTGCTGCTCCCCCTGCTTGCGCTCTCTCTCTCTCTGACAAATAAATAAATAAATAAAATCCTTTAAAAAAAGAAGATCTTTAAACTCTTCCTTATCTAAATGGATGCTGCCTGTGCTCCCTTCCCCTGAGTTCTATCCTGGAGGTAGAGATATCAAGAATAATAGTAATTAACATGTAGCATCTTCATGTGTGAGGCAGAGTCTAAGTGTTTGATATCCATATACTCAATTAACCCTCACAGTAAACATATTAGCTAAGTAGTCTTAGGAAAAAACTGAGGCACAGAGAGACCAAGTAAGTGGCAGAGCTGGGATTTCAACTCAGACTGTGTGGCTTCTGACGTCTGTACTCTTAAAAAAGGGTGGGGAGGCGTGCCTGGGTGGCTCAGCAGTTAGGTGTCTGCCTTCAGCTCAGGTCATGATCCTGGGGTACTGAGATCAAGCCCCGCAACGGGCTCCCTGCTCTGAGGGAAGCCTGCTTCTCCCTCTCCCACTCCCCCTTGCCTGTGTTCCCTCTCTTGCTGTCTTTCTGTCAAATAAATACATAATTTAAGAACATTTTATTTATTTGAGAGAGAGAGAGAGAAAAAACATGAGGAGAGAGGCATCGGGGAGAGAGAGAGAAAGGGAGGGAATCCCAAGCAGACTTCACACCAAGCACAGAGCCCGATGCAGGCATAGATCTCACAACCCTGAGATCATGTTCTGAGCTGAAATCAAGAGTTGGAGGCTTAACCCACTGAGCCACCCAGGCACCTATGATGTCTATACTCTTTTTTTGTTTTAAAGATTTTTATTTATTTATTTGACAGACAGAGATCACAAGTAGGCAGAGAGGCAGACAGGGAGAGAGGAAGGGAAGCAGGCTCTCTGTTCAGCAGGGACGTGGGGCTCGATCCCAGGACCCTGAGATCATGACCTGAGCTGAAGGCAGAGGCTTTAACCCACTGAGCCACCCAGGCACCTGTGATGTCTATAATCTTAACCACTGCATAACCATATAGACTCTTAACAGGGCAAGAGAGAGAGAGAGAGAAATGGGGAAGCACTGTCATGGGGGGAGGGGGGACAGGACTCACTTCTGTCTCTGAGGAGGAGGCAGGTCAATCTGTGTCATGTGGGCAAAGGACTAAACATTTGGTGTCCTTCAGGTGCTTCTCCTGTATCGATTTGGCTGGGTTAGACAGGATCAGCAAAGAGTGCTCTGTTCTTTCTGTTCTACAGCAGTATCTACTGAGAGAAGAGAAGAAATTTTGATGTTTTCCCCCTCTGATATAGTAGTACCTTTTTTTTTTTAAGATTTTATTTATTTATTTGACAGACAGAGATCACAAGCAGGCAGAGAGGCAGGCAGAGAAAGGAAGGGAAGCAGGCTCCCTGCCGAGCAGAGAGCCCGGTGCGGGCTTGACCCCAGGATCCTGGGATCACAACCCGAGCTGAAGGCAGAGGCTTTAACCCAGGCGCCCAGTACACTTTATTTAAAAAAAAAAAAAGATTTATTTATTTATTTGAGAGAGAGAACAAGCATACGGGCGGGGGGAAGGGGACAAAGAGAATCCTCAACCCCACTCCCCGCTGAGTGAGAGGCCGACATGGGGTTCCATCCCAGGACCCTGAGATCATGACCTGAGCCAAAGTCAAGAGTTGGACACTTAACCAACCCAGGCGCCCCTTTAGTACCCTTTAAGGATTAGCACCTCAGGCTGTTGTGCTGACGGCCAGCCCTTGGACTATAGCTCCTTCTGGAAGCTGGGGGTGATGTTTCTTTGGCGACTTCTGGCATCTGCTGTGGAGTGGGCATTCCTGCTTCTCCTTCTCACCAGCTGTTGACTCATGTTAAGAGCGACAATCTCTGGGGGCTCCTGGTCAGCTTAGTGGGTAGAGCGTGCACCTCTTGATCTTGGGATTGTAAATTCAAGTCCCACATTGGGCATAGAAATTACTTAAAAATAAAATCTTAAAAAAAAAAAAAAAAGAAAGCAATGGGATCTGAAGAGAGACCATGAACAAAAAAGCAAAGGTGGGAATGCTCACATTCAGGGAACAGCGAAAAGACCAGTTAGCCACTGAAACTGGCTTACGTGGCATGCAGCGGAAGACACACTGTTCCGGAATTGTCTAGTCATTTCTCAGCATTTGCAAAGGTTAACAAATGCAGGGCATTTCAGTTAAAACTTTCAGAAAGCTTGATGCAATATGCTGGTTTCTATTGCTTTCCTATATTTGCTTTCTGCGAAATATAAACAAACCACACAAACTGAATATGTAAAACATCACAAGTTTAAATCTGATGTATACATCTCTTCTCCACTGAAAGGCAATTTACATAAAGCACAAACATAAACAACATCTGTGTATATCTCCAGTAATATATTAAGTGACAGTGATGTTCTCTTTAACCAAAAATGTACTTATGCATTCAAAATTGCCATTTGCATAGAATTTGGGAAAAAATACACATTTTTTTCCCCAGTGGAAATTACCCTAATGTGTCTTAAAATATGTAAACATGACCTAGACATATCAGAGTGGTACTTGTTAAATAGCACACATGTTTAAAGCTTACCCAAGTAATTATATTTTATAGTTCATAAAATGGTGTGTATCTCTGAACTCGCACGCACACACACACAGACTCCACGTACTTTCCTGCATGGAGCTCAGATCTGAACACAGTGTCTGAGCGATTCCTTCTTTGGACAATTAAGACACTGAGAATTTTAATCGCCTTTTCCGGAAATAAACCTTGTATCTTTCAGCGGTGGGAAAGTAGGAGTTTTCCACATCCTCTGAATCCCGGGGACCAACAGCTTCCTTATTGAGGTTCCTGGGGTCTAAACACATGCATCTAGGAACACTGTGTTCAGCACCACCAGCCGCACCAATCACAAGCCACCTTTGTGGAATGACAACAGGCAACTATAGATGGAATCAAGGCTTCGGGGCGAGTGCCTTCCTTATTCGTAACTATGCTTCCTGCTTCAAACCAGTTTTTGCCATTCTCTTCTCCCTTCTCCTCTCTTACACAGTTCTTATAAATCGCCAATGCTATCTCTTGTCCAGACGCTGTCTTGGTAGAGTCCAAGTGATGTAATTGTCCAGCACCTGGGCTCTGAAGCCACGTGGACCCGCATTCAAGTACTGACCTCCGCCCTTATTAACGCAGGTTAGCCTCAGTTTTCTCATCTGTGAAATGGGGAGGATACTACATTGCCAACTTTACTGTGTTATTGAGGCTTTAATAAGTCTTTAGCATGAAATCGTTGGATAGTGTGAGGGAACGATCCAGTGCAGCCCAACACCCCCTGTTTTCCCAGGAAGACCCCATGCTCGGGAACGAGCTGGCAAGCTGCAAATTTCACTGTGTGCAAGGATCCCAGAGCACATTGGAAACATCCCTGTTCCCTCTGTATTAGATACATGTACACCTTTCTTGGAACTGCTTGGCTGTGTGTGCGTCAGTGGCCTTTGGGCACCCCACCCACATACCGATTTCTGTATCTCAGACCCAAGGGTAAGGGTTGGGGTCCTCCTCTATGGCAGGAAGTGGGGTACCCGTAGCCACATCACCCTTCCACTGCATGGGGACCATGCATTACAAGGGGCCATCCGTGAACTATATCACATCTACTTGGCATCCGTTGTAAGAAATGTCATCATTCGGGTACCAATAAGAAAGTAAAAACACTTCCAATTAAATTGTCACATGTCATTGAGTGTGAGGTACATCCTGACTCCAGAGATATTAAAATGTGAAAATAACGTGCAGCTGAGAAACCATGAAATCTATTATAAGGAAAGTAGATGTGTGCACAGAAAGGTACTTGTGCCTTCTCTAATTAACTAGGAAAAATGCTTTCTCACAGGTGCAGAAATGAATTTAAACATCAACGTGCGTGAACTTATAAATGACATCCGATTCTTAAATCCCTTCTAAACTATGCTTGCACAGTGACACCCCCCCCCACACACACACACAGTCGCACACTGCCATTTTTACATATTTCCATTTGGTGACTGACTTCTGGTGCTATCAACATTTAATTTCCCTTTGGACACTTTGATATAGATAATCTCCAGTATTGCTACCTTGCTCTCCTACCTGTACCTTCCTCCGATTTCAACGCAGATCAAAGACTTGAATCTCACTCAAAAAAAATTTAAAAATCCTTGCAATGAAGCTGAGTTATCAGCTGTTCAGTTTGTCTTTTAATGCTAGAATTTGTTAGACATGATTATTAATTCCAGGGGTTCAGCCTTAAGTGGAGCCTGTGAGCAGAGAGGACGGGGTCCCCTAGCCTCACTCTATGCAGGACTGTCCCTGCCAATTTCCCTTAGGGCTGCTTCTTCTCAAAGGCGCCCCTTCGTTAATAGGGGCTTTTCTGGGCAGTGGCTTTGCCGATGATTAATTATCATGAACCCAACTTGGACCTTTGGCTTTTTGGCTCTTAGCTGAGTAGCCAAGATATTTCTCTAGACTGAGATAGTTGGCTTCAGTTCTAATTAATGATCAGTTGTTATCAGCTTAGTTTAGACTTTTTGCTCTCTGACTTTTTGGCTGGGTAGCCTAAACACTTCCCAGATCCAAAGAGCTGGCTGAAATTTATGTTCCTTTTTTTTGGCACTGTCTTGATCATTCTGATGCTTTCCTGGATCTGGAAAAAGATTTTAATTGTTTACAGTCTTGATTAATGGGTTTGCTATTGCTTTGATAGTCCATCATTTATAACGATAAGAAACCCCAAAACAAATAGGCATGTTATATTGCTCTTCTGGGATATTCTGGTCAGTCCTTTCTAAGGAGTTACTGTTTTGTTTCCCCCTCTATTACTATTAAGTTACTAATAATTTTGTTATAATTGAACTTTAAACTATCACTATTTCTAACTCTTTTCTCCCTGCAGTATTTGTTAGGTCGTACAGTTTCTTACTATTGCTTCAAAAGCGTCCTTTCTCAGAGTCTTCTGGTTGTACATCTGAAGTTAGCCTCTCGCTAAGACAGTTTGGGAGCAGTTGGCCTACAAACACAAGGAGTTCTTATCCCTCCTTTAGTATCTACCACAAAGCTCAGCGATATTAATTAGCTTTTTACTCTCTAACGAATAAATGAATCCCTCACACTCCATAAGCACTCTCTGGTTCATTACCAAAGTAAATAATCCTCCTTTAAAGTGTGGAGCCCCAAATTCACTTTGACTAACAAGTTGTGTACTGCACTCTTAACTTGTCATCTGAGTGCTAGTTCAAGTCAGAGAGTCTTCTTGATATCCACTTATTATTAATGAAGGCTGTTGCTGCTGTGAGTTAATCCACTGTTAACCTAGTCTAGATGGCCTCTACCTCCCAAATGCTTGGCTTGGATGGAAGCGTGTGTTTTCTCTGCTAGAGTTCTCTGTAGCTACTTTCCCTGTTCCCAAGGGGAAAAGAATTAAAAAAGAAAAAAAAATTAAAAAAATAAAGAGTATTTGAGGAAGGTGACAGTGTCTAATTGTTTCCATTTTTTAAAAAATGATTGTTGCACATTGAGTTTCATATGACACTAGAGGCCAAAGTTAGCTCTCAGTTGCGTTTGGTGCCTTAAATCAACAGACACCTGCCTGTACAGTTTATTAATTTTCTATCTTGTTCCAGCTATTTGTATGTGTTTTCTATTGGATAGTAATAAAAATTTTATACGTGGTAGAAAGCATCTCTAAGTTCACCACTGACTCCCTTTTGAAAGACATTCTGGGTTTCTTCCCCCAATCTCATTGTTTTTGACCTCTTTTCTGCAGCAGCTAATGCTGACCCTTCACTCTTTGAAACAGTTCCTCCCTTGGTTTGCATGACCCTCTATGGCCCGAATCCCCCTCCTCCCTCTTCAATCATGCTTTCCCTGTCTCCTCCACAGACCACCTCCCCTTGGTCCTCCCATCCTCTCATACCAGACCACCCCAAGGGCCTTCTCTGCTCTGTGCCCAGACTCCTCCCTTGGAAATGCGTGGCCTCCTGCAGCCTTTCCCATCACCTCTATACTAATTGATCAAATCACCGCTCTGTTCGGTTCTCTAATCTGAATTCTGATTCGTGTTTCCGTTTAGAGAATTTCCTCTTGGCTATCCTGTGATCATCCCACATTTCCCTTACTCACGTATTTAAGCAGGATTTATTGCATGTCTACGATGTGCCCTTTTTGGTGCCAGGCCCTGAAGATACAGTGATGATCAAAATACCATTTCTGCTCTCCAAGAACAGAAAGCTCCATCAGACTTGAAGGTGAGGACTGCATCAGATTATTCATAATGAAAGGAAACAAAACACAATGAAAGAAAAATACGCCACTCTTCTTGTCCCCCAATTTTTTCTTTCATGAACCTTGTTTTTGGTGTCATAGCTATGAAATCTTTGTATAATGCAAGGTCACAAAGGTGTTTTTCTATGTTTTCTTCAGGTAGTTTTATAGTTTCAGGTTTTACATTCAGGTCTATGATCCATCTTGAGTTCATTTTTGTATAAAGTGAAAAGTATGCGTCAAGGTTCATTTGCTGCATATGCACCTCTAAAAAAACTTAAATACTTCTACCAAAATGAGCTCCCTTGCTATCACTTCCTCAGGGCCTCGCTCTGGTCAGAACTCACCACGGCTTCCTGTGGGGCGCCATTAACAATCCCCAGCCTCCATGAGCTGGTGCTGAGCTGTACAGCCCACCTTATTCCCCACAACCTCCCATACTAGCCAGGCCAGTGTCCTCACTGGCATCAGTGGACTTTGGGAGCTATTGTTTCTGGGTTACCCAAGGTTGGTCAATAAGAATGCTTCCCCGAGATTATAAAATGGATATAGAGAGAATGCAGCTTCTTCCCACTGGAGCTGCTGAGCTAAAAGACCAAATGAAGGAGGAGAGAAGGGGGTGTTAACACATGGAGGGAAGCGATGGGTTGACCTAACAATAGACTCCACCGTCCTGGCTTTAGTTGGCATATGACCCAGCGTCATCCTAACGGCTGGTAGACTGGGAAGGTCTAGTTCATTGGTGCACAGCAAATCTTACTATGAGACACACTAAACACAAAATTCAGAAGATGGTGGAATGGTTGCCTCCTATTCCCCTTGAGTTTAACTTTGTCCCTCCTGGCTGGTTTCCCTCACTCGCTTCCTCCCTCCAGAGCCCCTTGGGTCTATTTGGCTCTCCTCCACCATCCCTGCCCTTGCTGCTGCTGCTTCACTTCCTACCTTGGCCTCCATTCGGGCTTCCCTTGAGGAAGCTGGAGCTTCCTCTACATAGCTTTTGCTTGTGAGGAAAGAATGAAGGGGAAAGCCCTCTCCTGGTCAGACTTCAAAGTGAACCATCTACAAACAAAAAGATGAAGCAGACGTAATTTGTAATAATAATTTAAAGCGAAACAGATATCAATTTCAGATTCATTATTTTATAAATCAAATTAAATCTGATTCCCGGAACACATGCTCTACAGTGGTGAGAAATTTAATTGGAAGAGTTTAATTAAAACAGAAGACAGCACAGCCTAATTTGGCAGCTTTTTGAGAATTTGGTTTGATTTAAGGGCAATTTGGAAATTAAGTCAAGGTGGTCTTGAGATGTATTAGGTGACTGTACTGTAATGGTGAGTCACATTCTAATTTATTGCTGGTGAAAAGGCACATAGAGACAGACCCTGAGGAAGCCCTGATTCTCCCCTGGCCAAGATGATCCTCCCTGAGCCCAACTATCTAATGCCCTCAGCCACAAGACTGATTGGTCAGGGAAAGGGACAGCCTGTGATTTCTCTCCCTTATATATGTATCTGATTGGTAAGTGGCCGGAGAGGATTAGAAAGCCCTACCCAATACTCCTTCTCCCCTCCCCCTAAATGCTCTTTCCTCCTGACCTGGGTGAAATGCTCCCCTGCCCTACTGGATCTTCCCTGTGCCCCTGGCGATCTGAGCTCTCCCTGTTGCAATCTCCAAGGAAGACCCGTGCTATCTGCTTACACATCTGACAAATTACATGACTGACATCTTAACTGCTCAGAGTAAGTGACACCTTTTTCCTGACGGCTTGTCTTTTCCTCGACTGTTGTAATTCATGTGAAAATTCCTCTCTGAATTTATGTCCCTACGAATAATCATACTGTCCCATTCGTGATCTTCTCAGAACTCTGGTTGAGGGGACATTTTGTGACAAGACCCCTCCCTGCCTTCATTCCATGGAAAACAATTTTGTTGCTTTGATTTCAATGGAAGTTGACATGAAAGGCACTTCTGCGTTTCAAGGAGGAGGGAATCTAGGTAGATTAAGGGCTCATAATTGTGATTTACCTTGGCTTTTTAATTTGAATATTTTAATTGCCTACTTTATAAAGTGGGCCTTGAGAAAATAAAATAAGATTTGAAACTTTGAGTGTACCTCAAAGGGCCATGCTTTGTGATTTCTCTAAGCAGAGAAGCCCTATGTCCCTCCAATTCCAGCTACTCTTTCCCTCCTCTCTTCATCTCTCATTTTCTTTTCACCCTTTGTGTCCCTCTGTGTGCACGTGCAAATCCTTTCATGATTTTTAGTAAATGTATCTGAAACAAAATGCAAAGGAAAAAGAACAGGTAGGGAGAGAAAGAGACATTGATCCAGGGGCGCCTGGGTGGCTCAGTGGGTTAAAGCCTCTGCCTTCAGCTCAGGTCATGATCTCAGGGTCCTGGGATCGAGCCCCGCATTTGGCTCTCTGCTCAGCGGGGAGCCTACATCCCCCCCCCCCGCCTGCCTGCCTCTCTGCCTACTTGTGATCTCTGTCAAATAAATAAATAAAATATTTTTAAAAAGAGAGAGAGAGAGAGACATTGATCCCAAATTCTGACCCTCAGGCAATGGAAGGCAATGTTTAATCCTGCAGGCCTCCAAGGCACAGGGGAGCGAAGTATTCCGTGAAGCCTCACCTCACTGGCTTTCTTCCACCTCCTGGGATTTGACGATGCTTGCCCTGCCTTAGAGCAGGCTGGTCCTTCCACTAGGAAACCTCTGGTTTCCAGCCTGGAGTCCTTCTCCATCTTTCAGCTTTAGGATTTAGTTCAATTTTGCCACCTGCAAGAAGCCTTCCTCACAGCCATCAATGGTCCATGCCTCACACCTGGGTTTTCTCTATCAGTATCCTGTTTGTTTCCTTCTTGGCTCCTATTACAATTTGTAATCCTCTCATTTATGTTCAGTTCCTTGAGTTTACTCTTTGTCCTTTGTTTTCTTTTGGTCTGTTTGCCAGCTCTGACCCAGAGCTGCAGGGGAAGGGCTGGGACTTGCCAATTAAATTCAGGGCTCCGGGGAGAACACCTGTCACATAATAGGCACTCACTAAACACAATGTTTGTGAATTGAAGGAGTGAATGAGTGACCCCACCCCCACACACCTCTCCAGAGAGGCCTGGTGGGCCAAACTGCTCTGAGAAGCTCTTTGCTACATTGATTCTGAATTCTGTTCAGGGAGACCTCTGAGGAGGGTGCACCAGGCCAAATGGGTTGGATGGGCTGTTTCTAAGGCCAAATCCAGAGGAAGTCACCCCAAGGAACACTCAGAAGGACAGAGTGAAGCAATCCCTGAATTATTTTCTTAATGGAGGGAGTTAACTTGGATCTCAAATTGAGTCAGGTGTCCAATATAGAGAGCTCAAAGCTAGCCACGTTTGGTAACCACCCTGACAAAATGACCCCTAACATCTGCAGGCAAAACCCTGGAAGCATTGTGCCAGCCTTGGCAAGATGGGGCACTGCTTCGGCCCACGACAAAAAAAAAAAAAAATAATAATAATAATAATAATAATAACATTAAATATTCTTGAGGCGAAGTCTCTGAACAACAACAAAAGGCAATGACTTTCCTCTTACTGAGCTTCTGTGTTTTTTTATATTTGAGTCTCTCAAAGGCAAAGACTTTACAACATTCGTCTTTCTATTCCTGTCACAATCTCCAGCGTAGAAGTGTATAAGAGGAGAACAAAAAATTCAGATATTCTAAAAATGTATGTATGACCCTTTAGTTATGTTTGTAAGTACCATCCATTACGGGGAAGAATTTCTCATTTCAAGCGTACAAAATATAAATTCCAGAGGATGGTGAGAAATAATCCTTCTATTTTATGAAGTCAGTTATCAGTCCGTGAGGAGCCCATCTTGGGTGAGCATCTGAGAATGACCCCTTCTCTCATCCTGCCCCACCTCCTTTTATTTCCTCAGTGTCTGTTCCTAATCCTTTCTTCCAAGGTGCATGCCTCATCCTGGAGAATAATAGCCCTTCTTTACCCTGCGTTGCTGGAGAAGACTTTTAGCTCTTAATATTTTTTTCAGAGGAGTAATACCAAAATAATTCAAAATAACACAGAATGTGTTAATATTGGATTCAACTGCATAGAGCAGAAAACCCACGCAGCTTAAACATGGTAATTTCTCTTTCTCTTCTAAAGCTGATATGGCAGCACCTTGCTATCAGAGGCCACTGCTTTTTTTTTTTTTTTAAGATTTTATTTATTTATTTGACAGAGAGAGAGATCACAAGTAGGCAGAGAGGCAGGCAGAGAGAGGAGGAAGCAGGCTCCCTGCCGAGCAGAGAGCCCGATGCAGGGCTCGATCCCAGGACCCTGAGATCATGACCGGAGCGAAAGGCAGGGGCCTTAACCCACTGAGCCACCCAGGCGCCCCGAGGCCACTGCTTTTTTAATCTCTCTGCGCCATTATCCCCAGTTTGTCACTTCCATTTTCTTTTTTTTTCTTTTTTCTTTTCTTTTTTTTAAGATTTTATTTATTTATTTGACAGACAGAGATCACAAGTAGGCAGAGAGGCAGGCAGAGAGAGAGGAGGAAGCAGGCTCCCTGCTGAGCAGAGAGCCGGATGCCATGCGGGGCTCCACTGTCACTTCCATTTTCAAGGTCACCTCATGGTCCAAGATGGCTGTTTGCAGAAAGTAAAAAGAAGGAGGGGCAAAGGCAACAAGGGTATTCCTGCCAGTGGAGGCAGCCCCTTTTAACGAGATCTCCCAGAAGCCTCACCCAACGACTTCTGTTTGCATCTCATGGCCAATTCTATGGCAAGGATGATAAGAAATGTTACCTTTGAGCTGGGCACACTGCTGCCCTGAGTGTTTTACTATTATGAAAAGAGAGAAGAATGGAGAATGGATACTGTGTAACCCAGGAGCTCAAAGCACTTGTTAGAATCATCTGGAGGGCTTATTAAAATACAGACTATTGTATCCCCAGAGTTTCTGACTTAGAAGGCCTGAGAGGGATCCAGAGACACTTCGAAAACTGAGAAAACCATTAGCAGTTTCTTCTAAGCAAGTCAATCCTTTTTTCTACCTTATACTGTCCATCTTTTTATTTTAACCTCAACCCACTATTTTACTAACAAAGTCCCAACTCGTAACTCTACCAGAGAGATCCTTCCCATCAGACATAGGGCAAGGGAGAAAGGAAATCATGTCTTGCCATGACCACCAGGGCTGGCAATCTGCTCTTTCCCACCATTTGCAGACTAGAACATCTACACTCGACGTGGAGCTGGGAAAGGACTGAAAGAGATTGGGTTTTAGTGACATCAATTATCAGTGCTCAGCAGATGAAACAAAAGCTATAAAAGAAGCAAAAGGAAACAAAACAAAACAAAACCACCCACAATTTGGTGGGAGGTTCCTGAAGGTTGGGGAACTTCCAAAAGGCCATGTAATTGGGCTTCCTTTGCCACTGTTCGGGGAATTAGGTAGATTCATTCTTAAGCAGGGAGACAGTGTAGACTTGTAGCCACAGACCAGCAGAAGACAAGAGAAGGGAGAAAAGGATCATGGGTCCACGGGCTTGGCAGTGGGGCTGACCAGCCTGGGGAAGGGATTTAATTGCCTTGGGATCAGAGACTCTATACTGAATGCTCACCCCTGTGGGTCCTTCCTTCCTCCACCTCCCTGGCCCTTCTCTTACTTTTTCTGTTTTCTCAAAAATTTGCTGAGTGAAGGAAGGAAAAGAAAAGAATATTTGTCTGTGCTCGGCCTAAAGAAATAAAGATCTACAAATCCTTGGAGACTGTGGGGTAGGAAGAATGAAGGAAGTAGTTAAAGAAACCCGAGGGAGAAATGAAAAGTTGGGCCAGGAAAGTCAGAGGCCACTTGCACAGAAGTACTTGCCCCTTCTGGGGCTGTTTACCACACAAGCTCTTCTTTTCTTATCATTTGGGGAATTTTTGTGTTTTATTCTATTTTATGGTGTATTTCCCACACAAACTATTCTCCTGGTGAGGTCTGATTTGAACACGATGCTCTGAAGGCCCAAGCTACTTGTGTGTGTGTGTGTGTGTGTGTGTGTGTGTGTGTGTGTGTGTATTTCTTTCAAATTGTCCATTGTCAAAAGGAGGGTGAGATAGTTTCCCATACTTTCCCTCTTAAGGGTTTGGGCCCCCAAAAGGCAATAACTAACACTTCTAAATTCCATATACTTGGAAAAGTTCTACATGGAAAGCAGAAACTCAAAATTCATTTTAAGTTCGTTTTAATTGAGTTGCAGTGTAACTTCGGCCTTGAATTTCTTCGGCCAGCCACATAACCAGGGATGTACTTCAAAGAGAGGACTCCTGCAGAATTCATGAAGAGCTGGAGGGGTATAAAATGTTCACCAAAGAACAGGGCCTTTGTGGGGCACCTGGGTGGCTCAGTGGGTGAAGCATCGGCCTAGGCCTCAAGTTATGATCTCAGGGTCCTGGGACTGAGCCCCACATTGGGCTCTCTGCTCAGCGGGGAGCCTGCTTCTCCTTCTCCCTCTGCCCCTCCCTCTGCTCATGCTCGCTCTCTCTCAAATAAATAAAATCTTAAAAAAAAAACAAAAAAACAAAAAAACAGACCTTCACTAGATCAACCTTTTCACTGGGCAATAAGGCAGGTGAGGTTTGATGTGGGTGAGCGACTTGCCCTGAGTGAAGGTCACTAGCAGAGACTCCGATGTATGCATTTGCTATTTCCCCATTTGTGGCCATCTTTGTTCTACTTCTACTTCACGAACCGATATTTTATGTCTTCACCAATTTCTGAAACTTCATAAACATTTTGGTAGTTGGAGTTGCCAGGTTTAATTAATTAAAACAATTCTGACTGTGTCAGACATGGAACCAGAGCTAAGGTTAGAAGGACAATAAATGCAAACACCACTTTCCCTGTACACAAGGAGATTTTACTCTAGCACAAGTTAAAAAATATACACAATAGCTGGCAGACAGGGTAGACAGAGGCCATGCCATAGAAATGCAGGGTGAAATAGAAGGGGCTTCTAAGGAGAATTGCTTCCAAACAGGAGGAAGGTGGCTGTCTATGGAGCAACTGGAGATGTGACCATGACCTAGAGGAAGGCAAGGAAGAGCCCACCAGGTGATTTTACAGAATAAAACCCAGCTGTGAAAGGAATGCATGAAGGACAACAGAGTACTCGGTTTCACTAGAGGGGACCCTGTATGAAGGGAATTGGTATGGCAGAAACAGTCTCCCAAAGGCATTGGAAGGCACGTTTCTTTTTTTTTTTTTTTTAAGATTTTATTTATTTATTAGTTAGAGAGAGAGAGAGCACAGGCAGACAGAGAGGCAGGCAGAGAAAGAGGCAGGCAGAGGGAGAAGCAGGCTCCCTGCCAAGCAAGGAGCCTGATGTGGGACTCGATCCCAGGACACTGGGATCATGACCCGAGCCGAAGGCAGCCGCTTAACCAACTGAGCCACCCAGGCGTCCCGGAAGGCACATTTCTTAAAATATAGGACCATGTATTAGTTTGTGGGTGCTATAACCAAGTACCACAGACTGGGTGGGGCGGGGGGGCTTCAATAACAGAAATTTATTTTCTCACCCTTCTGGAGGCTAGGAGTCCAAGATCAAGGTGGGGGCAGGGTTAGTTTGTCTGGAGGCCTCTCTCTTTATCTTGAAGATGGCCCCATTCTCACAGTATCCTCACTCAGTCTTTGCTCTATGCTCAGGCTCCCCTGGGGGCTCTTCCTCTTCTTAGGAGGACATCAATCCTATTGGATTAGGACCCTACCCTGATGACCTCATTTAATCTTAATCATCTCTCTAAAGGCCCTAGCTCCAAATATAGTTCCATTCTGAGGTCCTGGGAGGGCGGACTTCAACGTATAAATTTCAGAAGGACACAAACCATCACGACCGCTGCTCTGTGTGATTATGTTACTTCAAGACAGATGACACTTTTGTAAAATCTGCCAGGCATTAAGAAAGCCTATTAAAACAGGTTACACACTTACTCTCCCACACATTTCCTATGAATCTTTTATTCAAGTATAAAAATTAAAAGTAGAGGTTCAAGTAGTGCATAAAAACTTGAGAAAACAAACCTGCATTTCTACTCCAAGAAATTTACCCAAAAGAAATTAAAAAAAAGAAAATATGACCACACAAAGACAGGTCCACAAAGGTCCATAGTCGCATTTCTTGCCGTAGTTAAAATGTGGAAACAACCCAACTATACAGCCGATGGCCAGATAAACAAAATATGGTATACCCATACCATGGAATATTATACAGCCATAAAAAAGGAATTAAATATGGACATGTCCTACAACGTAGATGAACCTTAAAGACATGATGCTAAGTTAAACAAGCCAGACGGTAAACAAGCCAGACGGAAAAGGCTACACAGGGCACGAGTCTATTTACGTGAACTGTCCAGAAAAGGCAAATTTATAGATACAGAAGGCATAACAGGGGTTGCCTGGGGCCTGGAGAGGGGAGTCGAGACTGATGTAAGTGAGCACAGAGGAATGTTTTAAGATAAAAGAGAAGTTCCAAACCTGGATTATGGTGATGGTTGCACAAGTCCATAAATTTACCAGGAAGCTTTGAATTATATGCTTACAACGGATGGATTTTATGGTATGCAAATTAAACTTCAATAAAGCCAGAAAATGTTTGCATGTGAACCTTGTGCAGGGGCCAGGCTAACCTTCTCCTTATCATTCCAATTTCAGTATACATGCTGTCGACGTGAGCACAATAAAGCTGGAAAATATTAATAAAAAATACATAGGAGGCATTGAAAAAATTACAAGAAAATAAAATAAACTTTAAATTTTTCTGTAATCACACGGGAGCACTTATGCCTTCCATCTGTAGTCTGCAGAAGGAGAAAGCTTACCCCCATCCCAAGTGGGTTCTTGGTTCTGCACTGTGTGGGGCAGAGGCAAGGGGAGACCTTTGAAGCTCAGGCGTGTTTTTCCCTGTTTCGCATCCACTAGCTAGCTCCTGGTGAAGTCGGGCAAGTGATAAAATCCTGCAACAGTAACCCTGGGAGGGCCCTCAAGGACCATCTTATGTAAACCTCTCATTTAATTGAAGCTGGAGTGGGGGCTCAGAAACTGTATAATTGAGCGGCTCAGGACAGCACAGGTGGTGAATGGCCAAGTTGGAATCCATCTCAGGTGCCCTGTTCTTAATTCAGAGTCATCCATTAGGCTGTCTCTTCGACATCTCTTAGCCTTTCTCAGCCTCAGCAATCCCTCCTGCAAAATGGGGACAGTAATATTTGCCCCTGCCACATGAATATCAAATGAGATCAATGATGTGGAAATGCTCTTGAAAACAGAAAGCCCTTGGGGTGCCTGGGTGGCTCAGTCAGTTAAGCATCCAACTCTTGATTTTGGCTCAGATCATGATCTCAGGGTTGAGAGATCAAGCCCCACCTGGAGCTCCCCGCTGGGCATGGAGCCTACCTAAGATTTTCTCTCTCACTCTCCCTCTGCCCTGCCCCAAGCCCCACCCTCCACCTTCTCTAAAAACAAAACAATATAAAAAAAAAAAAAAGCAAAACAAACAAAGAAAGCCTTCTACTAATGCAAAGTACTATTGTAGTCCTCCTATTAGCAAGTCATTGTGGGTCTAGCTCAGAATCCAGACCAAAGATCTACAAGTCTACACTTCCAGGAAATGCATTGGTCTGTCCTGATGTGAACATGAGTCTCTGGTTGAAGTCACTCCCTGGCATCATGAGCGGATGGGGTGGGGCAGTTTGGGCACCGTTCCTTTAGCTTTCCAGAACATTCTCATTCCAGAACACCATTATCTTCCTGCTGTCCATCCGTGGCACTTTAATTACCTCGATGACAATGAAATTTAGTCTGTGCGCATTCAACTATGGTCACTCAAGTAACAACAATGGAAATGAAGATTTGATTTAGACATCTATAACCCAAAACTTATTTATTTTGCCCCCTTCCTTTGAAAACATATCCATTCCTGTTGGGACACAAGAAAGGGCCCTCTGTGTCTAATAACACCTGGAAATCCCCAAGACTGTAAACTAAGTATATTTTGGAGGGTATTCATCTCTGCCGAAGGAGCCCCTCAATCCAACACCCTTCCCGGAGCCTCCTACGGCCCACACGGGGGCGGATCTCACTAGGAACCTTCAGGGAAACAAGAGCCCAGCCAACCAATCATCACTGCTGGCCTGGGAAAAACACCAGGTGCAGAGCCCAGAGCAGAATATGATCTGAGAAACCACTTATAAATCAAGCAGGTCCCAGGGAGGGGAAGTACAAGTTAGTAAAAAATAACAACAAAGTGACCATGAAATGTTATATCAGATTAGCCCAACAGCAAGCTCATTACTGGGTCCTCTATAGAAAACCCAAGTTGAAGACTCCCCAATAAGTCAGGAAAAGGCTGGAGAAGCATTCTCACCTCCCACATCTGGTACCTTTTCATATATTAGGAGGATTGGCCCTTTAACTGTATTTATGCTCCCAGTGTTTTCTCCCAATTATCTTATGACTTTGTCATGACTTTTTTTTTAATTTTACCATGCAAGGATATTATATTTCTAGGCAGCTTGAATTATCAGTCTTTTCCTTCGTTGCATCTGAATTTTAAGTTGTATTTAGAAAAGATTTCTTCACACCTACATTATAGAGAAAGAGAGTCATATTTTCTCCTAAAACTGGGGGATGGGGGATATCATTCTTGATTCATCTGGAGTTTATTCTCGTATATGGCTAACCCGTGGTCTTCATGACGGCTATTAAAAAGTCCTTTTTTGCCCTAATCATTGGAGATACTACCTTTATCATGTGTTATATTTCCACATATATTTGGGTAATTCCTTAACTTTCTGTCCTATTCCAGTAGTCTCATTATCTACCCATGTGCCAGTGTCACGCCATTTTAATTTCAGAGGTTTTATAATAAAGTACATTGTAATATCTGATAGGTAGCCCTTCTCCCCCAATGTTTTCCCCACTATTCTTGCATGTCTTGTTTTGTTTTTCTGTATGAACTTTACTAACAATTTGCAACTTGCTTCCAGAAAAAGGCTTTACTGGTATTTTTGTTGGGAGTTACATTAACTTAGGAAGACCTGGTATCTATGATACTTAGGATACTGGGTCATCCTATCCCAAAACAGGGATATCTTTCCATTTGTGCAAGTTTACTGTTATGTCTTCCAAGAATGTTTTAAAGTTGTTTTTCTCCTTATAAAATCTGCACATTTATGTCTAAGTGTTCTATCTTTTTTTTTTGTTATATCCTGTTACTTTTTGAAGCCAAGCTATCCAGGCCCTTGATTTTGGGTTCTAAATAAAGAGTAACATATTCTTCTTTCCCACTCTTCTTATCATTTCCCTTCACCAGTCCACTGGTCTCACTGGCATGACTTGAGGGTATGTCCATCGGCCACGTTGGGAGGATAAGAAACAATAGTAGGTCTAGGTTTTAAGACAAGATGACATAAGACAGTGGTGAATAAGGTCTTCAGGTCTTAGCAAGAAAGAATTCACATCTGTCTGGGGGCAAAGATAAGAGTTGCAGGGCTCTCATATATTTAAAAATCTAAAACTGGATTTAACTCGTCTGCTTTTCTCAGTCAAGTAAACTCTATCAATTTTCATGACATCTTGGACAATCTTCTAAATCCTCTTTCCTCTTCTGGGTCTGATATAATACAGTATACTTATGAGTAATAGTATTGAGTTGATAAATCCTTTCTATAAATTCTCCTTTCTTAATATTTCCCTAATACTTTCATGATCCAAACTCCATGTGGCCATGGGAATCTCTGGTAGATAGTTGTCTCCAAGGCTATCTGTAAAACAAAGTGAAAGGCAGGCCCTGTGGATTGTGGTTCACATCTCACACTGTCCATTTCTGCCAGATTTCAGACATGGGGGTCTCTAAATGGTTTTCTCAGGTTGTGCATGGTCCTGCTGAGACCAAGATCAATGGCTAGAATTTACTCCAGACCAGCCAGCTCTCCTTTCTCCCCAAGTTTCTCTTCCAATGGTACTTTAATTCCTTAGACCCAAAGAGGACTGAGTGAGAAATCTAGGCAAGTCACAGGAAATCCAATGTTGACAAAACAACTGGAGACCTAAGGCAATTGGACACTCTGACCCTTTGGCAGGAATGAGAAGGAAGACCGCTGCTGGGCCCTTTCACCTCTTTCTCCACCAGTTTCACTGCTGAACTCCTACACACCCTTCAAGGTCAAGCTTAACTGTCACCTTTGGTACATAATTTTTCATGACACTCCTCTATATCCCAAACATGTAATTGCTCCCTTGTCTGTTTTCCTATTAAATTTTAAGCATACTTCTATTACCATTTGAATCACATTTTATTACAGCTCTCTCATTTGTTTTTATCTCTGTCTACTGACTAGGCTTCAGATTCCTGGAATCTAGAACTGTATTTCATTCTTTCATTTATCTCACTATCTGCCAGATCTAGCAATTTAACTGAATGAAACCGACCAAAGAGATTTGAACTTTTTGTGCTATTCACCATTTGAGATCTATTAGTCACAGCCTCCTCAGGAAGCCGTGCTCTGTTTCACCCAGCTCACATTTGCCCCAAGAGACCCAAACCAGAGTTCCTTGGTCAAGGTAAGGCATGTGCTTCAAAGCCCATCTCCCCTTCAGTGCAGTGATGAACTCTTGGTAAGATGTGAAGGGGTATGAGGATTAAATAAGATAATGCATCTAGGCACTTATTGGTGGATATTAATTAAAATATTAGTGGCTTTATACAACACAAACTGAGGAAAAAGTTGGATGACAAACAGTAGAGTGACGAGTCAAAGGAATTACTTAATGAATTGCTATGTGATCCAACAATAGTTTCCCATCTTTTTTCTACCCCTACGTGTAAGATAAGGGGCATATTCCCAGGGTTATTTCTATGGACTGGTATGTGGATAAGGATACAGGCAACATCAGGCACATTTGCTGGCACTTTCTCTCTCCTTTCCCTGTGCCTTAAGAAAGCATATGAGAGGGATGCCTGGGTGGCTCAGTTGGTTAAGCAGCTGCCTTCAGCTCAGGTCATGATCCCAGCATCCTGGGATCAAGTCCCGCATCGGGCTCCTTGCTCGGCAGGGAGCCTGCTTCTCCCTCTGCCTCTCTGTCTGCCTGTGCTCACTCTCTCTAACAAATAAATAAATAAAATTAAAAAAGAAAGAAAGCATACGAGAATGTCTTTGAGTAAAAATGGTGCAGTTTTTAAAACAATATGTCCACTCTTATTGTTTAATGAACAAAACTCAGTTCTTCATTATTACTAATAAATTACTCCGGCATACCTCTGTTTTGACTCAAGAGTGTTTTGTGAAACCCAGCTGCTAAGATCCATTACTATAAATCCAGAAGGCTTGAGGTCCATCATTGTCACTGTGAGATGTTCACAAACTCTTCTACTAATCACATAATCATGAAAAGCAGGCTTGTCAAATGTGCTTTCTGAATATTTTCACGGAGGCGCACTTGGGTGGCTAAGTTCGTTAAGCCTCTGACTCTTGGTCTTGGCTCAGGTCATGATCTCATGGTTGTGGGATTGGGCCCCACATCAGGCTCTGTGCTTGGTGCAGAATCTGCTTCAGATTCTCTCTTCCTCTCCCTCCCACTCTCTCTCAAGTAAACATGTAAATAAATAAATAATGAATAATTAAAATATTTCAAAATAAAAAGAATATTCCTATGGGTAGGCATAACATGGAATGAAGCTGCAATGTCGCAGGAGAGAATTTAAAGCTCAGCATCCTGGCAGGAAAGACATAGCAAATTCAGAAAAGAGAGTTGGATGAAGGCGCTATTTACAAATGCTCAGGCAGGTTTAAGGGAAACCAACAAGTGATGGTAAAACACCCAGGGGCGGTGGTGGGGTTACATTATATGTATATATAAAAATTTTAAAAATTAAAAAAACAAAACACCCAGGGGCTAGACCCAACAAGAAATTGCTACAACGTACTTCTTAGAGCAGAGAGCAAGAAATTAGCCATCCATCGGAACTCAAAGAGCTGTAGCTGTCAAAAGGGGCTTCGAGCCAGGGGAGCAAATACTGCAAGGTTTTTTCTTTCTCCTGCCCTGTGCCTTCCATTGGCCAAACCCAACGGGAACTCCCAGGGCATGAGCCAGTGATGCCATGCTGCCCTGAAAGGCCAGTCCTCCTGGACAGAGAACAGGGTGAGGGCTGCATGAAGAGGGACAAGCAGGAAACGTCCAGCACCACTGCCAACCAGCTGTTTTCTTCCTGTTTCTGCACTGTGATTTCCAGTCTATTTTCCGGGGGAACTGGACAAGATTTGAGTCATTTTCTACTTGGTCTAAAGGAGAAAACTTTTTTTTTTTTTTTTTTTTTGTTAGCAAAACCAGAAACAATAGGCTCACAAATGTGCAATTAAACCCTGGAAACATATGGGTTTTTCATCTCCATCTTAGATAAAAAGAAATCTCGGTCATGTCTTTCTCCGGCCATTTTAATTAACTTTGTCAAGAAACTCTCTTGATCGTCATCTTCAGAATACCAGTTGGGCAGAATGTAAAGATAAAAGTTAACAGAATTGACAGTGAAAGGGAAGTGGGGAGAAACCTGAAAAAGAAAAAAATTATAAGGGTTTTTTGCCCACCCTCTTCCTTTTTAATTCTTGTTGGACTTACTCAGTGGGATTTTGATGGCTGACAGAACTAAAAGTTCTGTGTGTTCACTCTGATGACACATCTCCTGCTCCAGCTGGAATCCTTCTCAGAGAAACAGGCAGAGATCAAGCTGACCTTCCTTGCTGGGCAGGTGGGGCCTCCGTTTTTAGTTCAAGCTAGCTAGCTAGCAGTTTTAAAAGGACACCAAATATTTACTCTATTTATTTATTGATTATGAAAATAACAATTCAATTGATCATGAAAATAAACAATTAGGTGAATTATTAATTTGAAAAATATATAGAATTTTTAAAATATATTATACATAATATATATAAAATATATTTAAAATATATAAAAATACATAAATTATATATAATATGTTAAAAATAAGAAATATATAATTTGAAAAATAGAAAAATATATAAAGAGAAAACATAGAAGCCAGGCATCTCCTCCTCTAACAGTGGAAACTCTTGTTAATGTTTTATTTTATCTTCTTCCACTCTTCCTTTTATACAGAGTTCCCAGATAGGCATTACACCCTGCATGCAGGTTTTCAATCCTTCTGTATCATAATGAAGATTATCAAAGAATATTTCCCATGTGATCAAGTAAATTTCAAAATAATAAAATTTAAAGACTGCATAACATTTAATGTGTGGATGGTCTCTTAGTCTGTTTGGGCTGCTCTAACAGAATATCATAGACTGGGTGGCTTAAACAACAAACATGCATTTCTCACAGTTCTGGAGTTTGGAATTCCAAGGTCAAGATCCCAATATGGGGGCATCTGGGTGGCTCAGTGGGTTAAAGCCTCTGCCTTCAGCTCAGGTCATGATCCTGGGGTCCTGGGATTGAGTCCCGCATAGGGCTCTCTGCTCAGCAGGGAGCCTGCTTCCCTCTCTCTCTCTCTCTCTCTCTGCCTGCCTCTATGCCTACTTGTGATCTCTGTCTGTCAAATAAATAAACAAAATCTTAAAAAAAAAAAAATCCCAATATTGCTGGATTCTGGTGAAGGCCTTCTTCCTGGTTTCCAGACTAATGTCTTCCCCTTGTATCTTCAAGTGGTAGAGAGAGAAAGAGAAAGAAATGGAGATCATTCTCTTCCTCTCTAATAAAGGCACTAATCCCATCAAAGGGAACTCCATTGTCTTGACCTAATCACCTCCCCAAATCCCCACCTCCTAATATCATCCTACTGGGGCTAGGGTTTCCGTGCAGTCCCAAACAGATGGTTCTACCCCTATGTAATCGAACCATTCCCCTATTACTGGACGCTTGGCTTTTTCCAGTGTAGATTTCTCCAATTTCCTTGTTCTGAATATGACTACGGTGAACACCTTCATTCATAATTTTTTTCAATCTATAAAGCTCCGAGAACGAATTTCTTGAAGCAGAGTTAGGAAGTCAAGAGTTTCACTTCCAATCTTGCAAACTGCAATCCAAAAAGATGGTACTGATTTACATCCCCACCCACAGGGTGCAAGAGTGCCCGTTATTACAGAACCTGGCAGACACTGAATACTGGAATTGATGTTTATGTCTGTTAAAGGCATTTTGTTGTCTTTGTTCAGCGAGGGTGAACATTCTTTCACACATCGCAGGCCATTTAACTCCCTTCTTTGTGGATCGTCTGGTCCGGCAGCTTAGCAGTGAAACTTTTGCCCAAATTTTTGTTCCCCTCCTGAGGATCACAAAACTTTATACAACTTTATTCCAATTCATTGAGTGTTTTCAGATGGTCGCTTGCTTTTAACAGAGTGAGTGGATTCCAAAAATGTCATTCCAGTTCGGTTTTTGACAGAGAGTGGCTATATGCTCAGCGGAATGCTGCCCAGACTGTTTTCGAAGACCGTAACTAAAGTTATCTTAATTGTCTCTCTGCATATATTAAACTACACAGTAGCCTCCAGTTTTTAGTTCATAAATCCAAAGCTCTTGGAAACACATTTCTTTTGTGGGCCTCCCTAGGCCTAATTAGGACTATATGATCCTTTTTAGGTACTGGGAAAAGTGAGAAAAAAATAGTTTGGTCAAGCACAGGCCTTTTGAGGTTGAGTTCTATACTGGATATAAAGCCCAGAAACGTTACTACAAATGTGTTCTCGAGTGCCTGAGTGCTTCCCTACTGTGTCTATGGTAGGCAACGATGAGATGATTTCTATGCTGGGGCACACCCTGCTGGGGCTTCTAGAAGTTAGTGATCCCAAAGGAGGGTAAAGAAAGCCAATGGGAGTTCAGTGCATAGAATCATTTCTCCACTGAATTAACCAGTAGTAGCAAGTCATATTTGTTGAGTGTTTTCCATTTTACAAAGCCCTTTCTCACCCATCACTTTATTTGATACAACCACCCCTTGGGTTGTTTGAAACTATCGTCCTCCTTTGGGGGCACGGTTAAATGACTTGCTCCAAGTCACACAGTGAATACGTGGCAGTTAGGGCTCAAACTCCTGGCTTCTGTCCATAAGTAGGATTGCGACTGTGTTCTTCTACCACACTGGTACTTTGTTTACTGAACCCCCTTTAGAAATGCAATAGGATCCTGAAACAAGAATAGAAAAATTTGCCACAGAGTAATTGTCTATGGGAGTATAATTATTGAGGGAGTAGTAATACTTTGGGGCCCTGGCAGCTCTCCTCTGGTTACCACCAGACTGAGCACAATATGAGAGGGGGAGAGTCTTATTCCTACCACTTCTGAAGGGACTGATAAACTCCCTTAGTGCTGTGACAATCCAGAAAACACAACTCTAACCTGAAATAGAAATGAGATGGGAGTTTGGGTGTGGGACTTCTTCACTCCCCCATTCCTCCTCCTGTACCTTCTGCCCTAGCGAACGGCATCACCATCCTTCCAGAAAAGCCTCCAAGATGATGTCAGAATGGGAACTAAAGCCCAGATTGTTATTCCTGTGCTCCTTCTGTGGCAGCTCACTGTCCTAACCAACCAGTGAAGTTCTCATCGGCCCTGACCAAAATATTTGCCACACAGAGTCTGTAGAATTTGGCTCTCTCAAGTTCCGTGATTCTAAAACAAGAAAAATATCTTTACCTGACAAAGGCATGTATCTGCCATCAAACAACAAGACCGCCTATTCAACTCATACCTCCCCATCCTTTATTCCAGAGCATGGAACCTAGGGACACACATATCACCTTAATGGGACATTCAGGAGTCTAAGAGGTAGGACAGGAAAAGAAACCTTCCCTTATTCATCAGAGTCCAACATGCCAGATAAATAACTCCAAAGAACTGGGCAATCCAAACGCAGCTCCATCAAAGCTGGCCATTTTCAGGCATGTGATGAAGGTCAAGTACTATCTGGGGATATCATGGATATTTTATTTGGAAGGGTTAGAGTGATTCATTTAACCTTGTGTCCATTTTCCATTCTTCCTAACATGTAGAGATAAAATAAACATGAGGAGCAATTTTTAAATTTTTCAAATTTAAAACTGTCTCTCCTGGCATTCAAAAGCAACAAACACAGGAGCGGTAATTTAAAAAAAAAAAAAAAAAAAGGTACACAACGTGGACAGTGTATCTTCATGCTGTCATTCTTCTGCTGACATTGGCTGACGTCAAACTATTACAATCCAAAAGTAATCTACAAAGAACCATGAAATTTAGATTTACATTCATGCCACATATTTATTAGCAGTGGGTGACACTGGTTATGTTCTAGGCCCACAAATCTATCCTTGCTAAGTAATAGAAATTGTACTAGAGGGGTGCCTGGGTGTCTCAGTGTGTTAAGCCCCTGCCTTGGCTCAGGTCATGATCCCAGGGTCCTGGGATCGAGCCCCGCATCGGGCTCTCTGCTCAGCAGGGAGCCTGCTTCCCCCCCCCCTGCCTGCCTCTCTGCCTACTTGTGATTTCTCTCTCTCTCTCTGTCGAATAAATAAATAAAATCTTTTAAAAAAATTGTACTAGACTTTTCAATTAGGTGACTTGATTAATCTCCCTCCACCCCCCCTTTTAAGTCGGTTTGACATAAGCTTCGCACACTTGTGTGTGACTGAGATCTGAATGATACAGTACCACAGAAAAGGTGTTGACCAGGAAAACCAGAAAATAATCTCTCTTGATTACCTATTAAGTAACTTTTATAACTAATCGAAGTATATGCCAACCTTGTGATTATAATTTTCTGCAGTAATTCCACATATGGGGTTTTTAAGTTAAAAAAACAAATTCTGTGTATTTATGTATAATGATTATGCTCCTTATTTTGAATCAAATATTCATGGGGAGTTAAAGGAATGGAGACGGCCATCTTCATCAGTCCCAAAAGGCTGGTGATTTGATTTTCTGAGCATTTCTCTCTCGTCATCCCTATTTTTAATTTGTAAAAGTCAGCACCTGTGCTGAAACATAAGGCATTTCTCATCACCCGCCCCCAATCCTGCTAATCTGTAATCAAATAGCCCATCAACACTTGCTTCATCCAGCAGGAAAAGATATATTTTAAATCTTCTGACATTATTTAGCAAAAAACATAGCACAACTCTGCATATTTTTTTAAACTTCTGAATAATCGTTGTAAGTAAAGCAATATTTCAATTTAGTGATTTGGGTAACCTGTAAACAACTAACTAAGGAACATGTTTCAAGGATTCATAAGCAAGTCAATTATACAAAACCCAGAACATATTTTACCAAAAACATGATCTGTCTTTGGCGGATAGATTCCTAGGCCACCCCACAAAGACTCCTCTACCCGTAAGGAAGTGTATTTTAGTATGAAGAATTACTCCCAGTCCTTCAGAGGTTCATAAACCAGGTCCTGGGCCCCTCTCTGTAGTAAAGACCCAAGTCCCATCCTTAATCCTTGATCAGACAGGTCATCTCAGCATACCCACCTGTAAAATAGATATATTGATACTTACCCTTTTAAGGAATAAATTAAATACTGGGAATAAAACATTTAATATAGGGCTTGGCTCAGAATAAATAGTGACATTGACAATGATGGCAGGAATGACAAAGACTTTTGAGTTCTGGGCCCCTCAGAAGCCAAAGGGTCTGAGCATTTTCTTGTATCATGTATGCGTTTATATTGTATTCATTGAGAAAACCCATGGTGAGTATATTAGCTTCCCAGGCCCGAAGTAACACAATGCTGGGTGGCTTAACCGACAGCAATGTATTGTTTTAGAGTTCCGGAAGCTGGAAGTCCGAAATTAAGGCATAGGCCATGTTGGCTCCTTCTTAGGCTGTGGGGGAGAGTCTGCTCCAGGCCTCTCACTCAGCTTCTTCCCCTTCCCCCCATTGCAATATCACCTTTATTTATTTATTTTTATATTTGTATTTAGATTCACCTTAGTTTACATATAGTGTATCATTCATTTCAGGGGTAGAATTTAGTGGCTCATCAGTTGCATGTAACATCCAGTGCTCATTAGTACATCAAGTCCCCTCCTTAATGCCCATCATTCAGCTTCTTGTGGCCTCAGGGGTTCCTTGTCTTATGGGTGGCATTCTCCCTGTGTCCACACATTGTGAACACTCTGTGCATGTCTCTCTGTCCAAATGTCCTCTTTTCATAAGGACAAAGGCACATTGAATTGGGGCCTAGCCTCATGATCTTACCTGATCGATCATTTGCAAAAATCCCATTTTCCTAATAAGGTCATATTCACAGGCACTGGGAATTAGGACTTTAATGCATTTAGGGACTGCAATTCAACCTGTAACAGTGAGTAAGTGAAAAATTTCACCGAGCACCTCTCAGGGCATGTTGTGATAGGTTTCACGGAGTGGGAGAGTCTCCAGGGCCATGGAACGAGGAATGGAGTCCCGTGCCACCGTGGCCATCAGAGGAGAGCAGCAGCTCCAGGATTTCTCTGCGGTGGGTGGTGTGATCCCTGGAACCGTCAGTACTTCTCAAAGCTAAGGCACATCACCCACTGTTGTGCACTTACTTTTTTTCTTCCATATTTACTTTATTTCAGATCATTTGATTGCCTCCCTTCCTGAGCTACATAAGCATCTTAAGAAACTAGCTATTCTTCTTTCTGGCTATTAGAGTCCCGAACGGATCATTACATTATTCAATTCCTAACAGCGGTTTTGCAACACCTGGGGTTTCGTCAATTTCTCAAAACTCCTCCAAGTGAAATGAATTTTATATCCA
Organism: Taxidea taxus jeffersonii; assembly: GCA_003697995.1. Classification (NCBI taxonomy): domain Eukaryota; kingdom Metazoa; phylum Chordata; class Mammalia; order Carnivora; family Mustelidae; genus Taxidea; species Taxidea taxus. The sequence goes on from RCUC01131399.1 coordinate 27,497, forward strand.
ATGAAATGTTCCAAACAAACACAAGACTCCTAGCACTTTCAAAGGATGAGGTAATCATGAACTCTGACAAATGACATTGGGGCGTCCCGGTTGGTTCTCCCTAAGTTGGGAATCATGGTGCTAACTAGCACGCCTGACCTCGAGAAGGAAAACCAACTCCCCCCCTGTGACTAATTTACAACTGGGAAGTAATTGCTCCACTGGGAGCCTGTGGATCACCAGAGCACGTTCTTGGTGTTCTCCCAGGACTGCGGTGAACCAGGCAGGGGGGTGATCGAAGATCGCTCTCCCTGCGGGCACACCAACCCCCAGGCTCCAGCAGGAGGGTCTGCGGAAGGGGATTCTTCTCTAAAACCTGCTCCGTTCCTCAGGATAATGTTTTGAGTCTCCAAACATCACAACTGGCTGGTTTCAAGCAATATTTTCGGTGAGACAGAAATTCAGTTTTCTAGCAGGAAGCCCTGTGGGGTGACAGTCCCGCAATACCGAGCTGAGGGAAGGGTCCTTTGCTGGCTCCCTTCTCACCCTGCAGGGTCAGCTAGAATGTCTTGTCTCAGAGACACCTTCCCTGCTGAACCCCATCTTCATTATTCTTTATTTACATCCTCCTAGCGAGTTCCTTCACAGTCCTACGACCTATCAGTAATTATTTCGGTACTTGGTTTATTGTTTCCATACGAATATGAGTTGCAGAAGACCCAGAGGCTGGCTGGTCCTCTTCTCCCCTTTAGTCCCTGTGTCGGCGCCTGTGCCTGGCACAGAGTAGATGTTCAGTAAAATATGTGTCGAATGATCGTTGTTCTAAATGACCAGCAGGTGAACCTAGATCCTCAGAGCCTCTGTTGACCAGTGTTCAAGATGTAGAACATCTTGTAGTCTGGATCGAGCACTAAAATATTGACCTGCAAAATATGACTTTCCTCAATATTCACTCCGGCCTAAATAAACAGAAGGAGCCCCGAGGAATTAGGCTCGGAGGCTGATTTAGTAGAATCATTGGCACTTGTGTAAAATTTTGGAGAATAATGTTCTAAGCACAGATGCTATTTTTAAGAACTTAACACCAGGAAAACCCTTCTGGGGCTCACTCAGTGGGAATGAAGCCCTTTTTATGTCACGGGTGATGTATGAACTGATGGCTCATGGAAGGTGAAACTCAGACTAAGTTATCAGACTTTTTCCTTCTGAGTTATAGCTCAGCAAGCAGACTTGACCGATTACAGTCACTGACAAGAGCTGAGCAGTCTGTGTGCTTGTTTATGTTACCAAAGAGAAGTGACAATATGGCCCAATTTAGTGCCTACAGCCCAGCATAGCTAAACAGATTCTCTTTCTAGTCCGAGTCGAGGTTCACCTAAGCTGGACCAGATTTATGGGGAACAAATGCCAAATAGGGCCAGTCAGTCTGTGATGCTTGTCTTGGGCCAAATGACTTTAAAAGCCACGAATTAGGACCCTAGAGAAGCTGACTTAGAAGAAATCTCTGTAAGTGATTGTTGGCATCTAGAGGTCAGGCTTATTGGGCAAGGCTTTTGCAGTAGTTCACAGGGAAGTTATCAGCCACCCAGAACCACTAACCAGTACCCATCTCCCAGAGACAGGGAGAGCTCAGAGTCCGAGGGTGCTTCTGTTTGGCTGTGGACTTTTCATGACAACATTCATCACTGAGGTAAGCATTTCAAGGACAAAGACCTTGTAGAAAAGGTGAGTTTAACTGGCGGCAGATCCAGAGATGGGAGTCCACTGGGCAAAGACACAGGACTTCCTCCCCTGAGAGCAAAAATAAATAACTGGGGGGAAAGAAACTGCACAAAAGATTTAGATCTTTTTTACTGCTGCAACTTCTGTGTTAAAGAGAGTGGGAAAAGTTCCAATAAAATCTGCCTCCCTTCCCTTCATGGAAATAGATTGTGTTTAGTTCCCAATTGTGGTAGTATTTCTGCATCCATCTTCTCTCCCATCAGAGTTTCCTAACATTTGAGGGGTGTTGGGGGAATCGCAGAGCTTCGTGAGTGTTCTGGCCCCTAACGGAAGAAATGTAAAGTAGTTCCAGGGGTCCATTCACCCCATTTAAAGCCCATTTGTGGACCCACTAGAGATCCCTGTGTTATTGGAATGGAAGTGCCCCACTGTTGAGTCGAAACTGGAGGATGATGTCAAGATGTGATTTTACAGAGAGAAAGATGGGATAAAGACTTCCTCAGCTCTGTCCTCCCCCAAACCCCGGTCCCCAAATCCCAATACAGAGTATAGGCAAATGCCAGTGACACACTGGAATGACGCTGACAGAAGAGAAATTGAAAAATTTCCCCCCTTGTTTGACTACAGAATGCCTCCCCAATGAGGTCCAGTCACCATGATTCCCTTCCCTCCTTCTGCTGTTACGGTGATTTGACAAGGTTTATGGCTAAAAATAACTGTTATGGGGCAATAAACACGGGGATAGCTGTTTTTCTGCTATAAACTTTCAGAAATGGATATTATCAATGCTATTTTACAGACGAAGCTATAACTATAGGGTGGGGGACAACTAGCATTTTTAACACCTTCTGCATTTATTATTTTATAAAAACTGACAGTCCTGAAGATGTGTATCAATGTGCCAACTGTATTAATGAGAAAACTGAATTTAGAAAGCTTGGATGGTTTTCCAAGGTCACAGAGCTGGCAGACCACAGAGCTAGGAGCTGAACCCAGAAGGGGTTAGCTCCCAAGTCCCTGATCTTTCAGCTCCATCACCCAGCTAGGAAACGCATCTTCCATTCTTACGGGGAGGTTCCCATCCCAGAGCACACTACCAGATTCCCAACCTCCATCCTGGACATCCTCTAGGAGTGTCACCTCTCCCCGTTGACTGATCACCCGACCAGCCCTATATTACATCATTCATTCCGTATAAACCCCCTAAGCGAAGGAGGCATTGGCTCCCTTTTGCAGTAAGGAAACTAGACTTGGAGAGATAAAGTGACTTACTCTAGGTCACGCAGCTGGACCTCTGTCTCTAAAACTGGGTTCTCTCCACCAGATAATTCCACTCTTAGAAAAAAAAAAAAATGAGGTATCCGTTTGAGCAAACAGTCTCTCTAATGGGCATTCATCATGTCTTTGCCATCTGGGGTTTCGGGTTTCAGGTTTTTGCTTGTCGCCACACCACACATCCCTGTAGATAAAATCTATCGACTCCAAGAAGCTTAGGTGTTTGCTCCCCCAAAGGCTGACCCAATTTAGAATGTGCTGGTCCCTCTCTTCTCAGAAGGAAGACTTAGAATGAGTGAGTCTTCAGAGGTCAAGCTGTGGTTGCTTTTAGAAGGCTTAGCAGACATGTCAGAGGGCAACACCATTTGTGGGTCTTAGACAGACGGAGCTAGAAATAGATTCGACACCAGGTTGCCTAGCTCTGCTCCTTACAGGCTGGGTCACCTCCAGCAAGCTACTGAACCTCTCTGGGCCTCATCTTCCTCATCTCTACAATGGCACAGATACCTCTTAAAGTTAGTAGGATTATACAGGGTAACATGTATAAAGCACTTGTATGTCCAGCTGTTGTCAAGAACCCTCTTCAGTCCTACAGAGTCCTCTAGGGCATAGTCTAAAATTGGCGCCCACAGAAGCAGAAGCTGTCTACACAACCTCCTCAGCCTCGTGAAATGCAGCCAGGTGAAGCCTGCCTTTTCTGTGGGTCAAGGAGTCAATTCAAATCTCCACCCTGCTGGGATATTCCAAGGGGTTGGTTCCTTCCAAGCAACCCCCTTCCCTTCTAAGCCCCACAAAGCACATCTTATCCTGAGGAAAAACTCAAGAGACTCAAATCCAGGTAGCCTTGGAAGCTGCGGTTTCAGGGACTGCCTGGGTGGGGAGGGTTAGGTTCTGGAGCCCCTGAGAAGGCTGAGGGCGCCACCTTTCACAGAAGCTTGTCTCCTCCCTCCGCAAGTCTGCTCGAGTTCCGAGTTCCGGCTGATGAGCTTTATCCCAAGCAGGGTCACCACAACTTGCAGGGGTGCTCGGCTTCCACATCCAGCAGCAAATGAGCCTTTCCACACTTTTGCAGAAAAAGGTCCGTCACTGCCTTAGATTAACTCGTTCTCCTCATCCCTCCCACCTTGAAAACCATTCCACTGTGGAGCTGGGGGTCTACAAGCCGAGAACTGGTTCCAACTGTGCTGAAATGCAGGAGGGAAAAGGAAGCCATTTCCTCTTGTGAATGGTCATAGGTTGTGAAGGGAAGATTTTCTTCAAATTGAGTTTGATAGCAACCACCAGGGCCCAAAAGGAATCTTCTCAGGCGTGACCCCAGATCTGTACAGGAGCCCATGCACAGGAGAAAGAAAAGGGCAGATTACTACTCCCAGAATTCCTGGTTTAAAGGACTTATCTCCCAGAGCTCTTCCTCAAGATGTTTTTTTTTCTTCATCGTGGTAAAACACACAGCCTAAAATTGACCCTTTTAACCATTTCTAAGTGTACAATTCTGTGGCATTAAACATTCACATAATTTTGCAACCATGACCACTATCCATCTCCAGAATTCTTCTCCTCTTTCCCAGCAAAAACCCTGTAACCAGCAAATGATAACCCCCCATTCCCTCCCTCCCAGCCCTTGGCAAGGCACCGTTCTGCTTTCTGGTCCATGAATTTGACGACTCTAAGTACCTCATGTGAGAAGAATCATACATATTTGTTCTCTTGTGACTGGTTCATTTCACTTAGAAAAATATCCTCCAGGTTCATCCTCATGGCAGCAAGGGTCAGAATTACCTTCCTCACAAAGGCTGAATTATACTCCATCATACGTGTTTGCCACATCCTGTTCAACCATTCCTTGGATGGTTCGTCATCGTCAATGGACGTTAGGGTTGTTTGCACTTTCTGGTTACGGTGATCCATCTGCTCTGAACATCCGTGTGCAAAGGTCTGTTTGAGTCCCTGCTTTGAGTTCTCATCCAGAAGCAGAATGACTGGCTCCTACACCAGTTCTGTTCACTTTTTTGATGGCCTGCCATCCAGTTTTTCCACAGTAGCTACACCTTTGTGCATCCCCACTAACAGAGCGCTCAAGGCTTTCTTAAACCCCATCCCTCTGTTGCCTCCCTTATCAGACACGATGCCGTGCAAAGACCAGAGGGGTTGTCCAATAAATCTAGATTTAAAAATCTTTTACTGTCAGAAACCCGATCTCTTGGTGCTTCCTTCTCAATACAAGTCTGAGAAATGTCGTGCTGTCTTCCAACACGAGTAACCACTAGAACACAGGGTTCCTTGTCAGCCACCTGGTTTTTGCCTGTTTGATTTTTTTTTTTCTGTCTCATTCATCAGGTTTTGGTACCTGGCACAGCCAGCCTGGTGTACAGTAGGCACTCAATAAAAATGTGTCGAATAAACAAACTCTGTCAGAATCCCAGGCTCCTTAAATATTTCTCTTAATCCTGATGTCACATGTCACTGTAAAGCATCTTAAAAGAGATCTTCAAAACTCTCTCCTGTACTCTCAAGTGCCTGGAAACTGCACACAAAATAGAATATTTTGTACAACATTTAAAATAAGTAGGTTTTTAAAAATAAAATAAAATGAATAAATAAGATAAAATAGGTATGAATTTTAAAACACAGAGTTAATCTTGGTGCATATAATTAACCAACACCTACCATACCCCAAATACTGTAAGGGATACAAAAGAAAAAAAATCAATGATTTCTATTCACAGTGGAATTTAATTCGGTGGGGGCAAGCAAGAATAAATCCATAGAATAACGGAAGATCATACAAGATGGCAAATTCTGCCTGAGAAGTTTGAAGAAGGCGAAGCCCTTAAATGGGTCTCTTTTTTAGTAAGTTGTGCACCGAGCTGTTCCCTGCCCCACTGCCTAACTGAGATATAATTGACAAATAAAATCACAAGATCCTTAACGTGTTCAAGACAATGATGATTTGCCATAGGTATACGTTGTGAAAGGCTTCCCACCATGGAGTTAATTAACACCCTCCATCACCTCAATATTTACACTTCACTGAACACCTTCTGTGCCCTATACACTGTGTCTAACCACCCCCCCCAAGCCCTGTCCTCAACAACACTCTGCTTCTTCCCAGTTTGCAAATGAGAAAACAAGAGCTTAGAGGTTAAATATTCCCCCCAAGTGACACTGATAGTAGCTGGTGTCCAAATCCATGAGTGTCTTCCCCTTGCCTGTGCTCCTTAGGATGCTTCCCTGCATGAAGACTGGACGGGGTGAGGCCTGTGGAATGTGGGCAGTAAGGGCAGGCAGGTAGGGGCAGCACAGAAGGGGCAAACTCATGAGACTTGGCCAAAGTAAAGGGCTGTCTGGAAAAGTAGAGAAGGTTTTGGCTGTACAGAGAGAGGGAGACATCCTCCTTTCAACAGCCTTAAAGTCAGGGGGAATTTAAATATTTCTCTCTCCTTTCAGCCCCAAACACTGCAACATGTTTGCAAGGCTAAAAGTGTGCCAGAACAGAGGGGAGAAGAGTGGGTAAGGAAGGGGAGAGATATTGCCATGTTGCCCTGGTTATCCGCAGCCCCGGCCAGGCTATGAGCACAGAGAGAAGGATGGCGTGAACGGGGCCAGGAGACATCAGTCCATCCCACGTGGCTCCCCGAGGTGGTCACACAGCCCCCTAGCAGGATTTCACAGGGTGGTCTGGCTACACCAGGAGCCCCCTCCCCCGTTGATTCTTGGCTCTGACTACAAACACAGGCAATGTGACAGGCTGTGCACCCTGGGGACAACTACTTAGAACTCCTCCACTCAGCCTTTCTGAAAGAAAAAGTTGGAGGAAAAGAGAGAAAGCAGCATGAAAACCCACACAGGTAATTCATCAGCTCTTCTCACTCAACAGTTTCCCTTTGCTTCCATTTTTTTTTCTTTTTATTACCTTTTTTGGTCCGTGGTGTCTCTCAAATGCCAAATATCATTTTGCTCCTCTGAAGTTCAAACGCAAAGGTAAGCTCTTATTTTCCTAAGAAGACATGTTGATGACAATCTTGAAGGTTCAAATTGAATTCCAGACAAGGTTCCAAGTGAGCACTTTGTTCTCGGTCCCTACAGATCTCACTTGGCCAGCTGCCCAGCAGGAAAGCACTCATCCACTTATCCAGTCCTTTGTTTGGGCCACAGGTATTTACACTGAACATCGACTATGTGCCAGGCACTGTCTGGGTTCTAGAAGCACAATGGTGACATGACCACTGCTCTTCTGGGACTTAGTCTGATTAGGGGTAGAAGGAAACAAAAAACAATGACACAAAGGCTCTGGAAGGATAAATTATTTAAGTTATGGCAGCACATAGGAGAGATTCCCACTTTCATCCTGCGGGGGTGGGGGTGGGGGTACCAGACTGGAGAACTGTCCTTAGTTCCTTACTCTTCCTGTATCTGTACTCTTGTCATGGTTTCATCACAGTTGCCCTTGGCTTTGGGCTTGACCATGTGACTTGCTTTGACCAGTGGCATGTGGCTAGAAATTATAGTATGGCAGTTGAGAACCCAGGTTTTAAGAATTACCACCTACCGGGTGCCTGGGTGGCTCACTCAGTTAAACATCTGCCTTCAGCTCAGATCATGATCCCAGGGTCCTGGGATAGAGTCCCATGTCAGGTTCCCTGCTCAGCAGGGAGTCTGCTTTTCCTTCTCCCTCTACTCCTTCTCCTTGCTCATGCTCTCCCTCTCACTCTTGCTCTCTATCAAATAAATAAATAAAACCTTTTTAAAAAGTAAATATCACCTACTTCTACCTGCCCACAGAGAGAGACAGAGCCTCCCAGTGGACCCAGCTTATTAGCTGAATCCTAGTCAACTCATGGGCACATGAGCAATAATAAATAATTATTGTGTTAAGTTGCTGATGAAGTTTTGGAATGGTTGGTTACACTGGAGTTAGTATTTATTGAGCCCAAGACCTGGGCAAGACTACCAGATGATCCCAACTGTAAGTTAGTTTCTTCAGTTGCATAGGATATGGTTCCACTCAGGAAGAACTGGTTAGGTTGTCAGCAGAACTTAGAGGGTGCACAGGGGATCTAGAACCACTTGGTTTGGGAAATGAAATTGTTTCTCATGCCCAGATTTGCCAGCCAGTAAAAGATTCTCAAATAAGATACAGCCTGGGGACAAAGATCAAGTCAAGAGTATGGCCATCAAGATAAGGCCATACTTATAAAACCCAAGACCCATCCTGGGCACTACCAGAAGCCAGGTCCTCCAGGTAATTACCAAACCCTGAAAGAAACAAGATGGCAGCCACTACAGTGTTCTCAAACGTTAACGTGTTTCAGAATCACCTGGAGGGCTTGGTAGTATAGACTTTGGCCTCATCCCCTAAGATTCTGAGTCAAGAGATCTGCAAAGGACCCAAGAACTTGTAGAAAATGGAAGGGCACCATCCCACAGTAGCCCCATATGCCCAGATTGACAGCAACTATGAAGAGAGACAGACAGAGAGGCAGACAGTGATGGGGATAGAGAAGCATGTCCCAAAATAATTTTGACCCATGGGCAGACTAAAATAAAATACATTGAAAAACTCATCACGATGTTTCCCCCCATTGCATTCTTTTTATTTTCTTATTTATGACGGATCTACGTGCTAAGAAATTGTGCCCTTAAATGAAATTTAATGGGACTGGAAGGAATTTGGTTGGAGCCATGTCATTCAATGCTTTGAACTTCTGGGGTAAATGCTAAAATCACAGAGTAAGCGTTTATCAAAGCTAAGTGTAAAAGTTCTCTCAACTGAAAACTCAATTAAATCCTATTGTAATTTTCTTAAATGAAAACAATTAGGAACCATCAGACTTGCATAAAGCTTGTACCCAGACATTAGTCCTTCATTTTCTCAGTACTTGTGACATCTTCTAAAAAGACTTTCTTGGACTTATTGGTTAACCACTAATTATACAAATTATACTAATTATATAAATGTTTTCACTGAAGGATACCTTGTTTAATCTGACATACTCAGGAAGATCTGGGGGAAATTAAAATATCAGTTTTAATACAATATTACCAAGACAATATTTGTTATAAATTTGTTTATTAAATATATATTTTGGTCCAAACCTTGAATTACTGAAATTCCTAAAATGATGCATAAGGAAATATGTATGGGATAAAATCTTACTTGGTCCTTTTGGCCATATCTTCAACATTCTTCTTTTATTTAGTCATTTGAGAAAATTTATTACCAAAGATAAACCTCACCTAAGACAAAGTGTGCTTCCTTTCCACTTTTTCACTGTTGCTTATTCTATTCTATTCTTTTAGGTAAACTCCATGCACAGCATGGAGCCCAATGTGGGGCTTGAACTCACGACCTTGAGATCAAGACCAAAGCTGAGATCAAGAGTAGGATTCTTAGCCGACTGAGCCACCCAAATGACCCTGTTGCTTGTTTTTATTTGTAAACTCAAAGTTTTTTTGAGAATATAATTGGCAAAAGCACTTCCAGCCTTAACCAAAAAAGGACAGCAACTGTGTGAAATGTAAAATGACGTTTGAGCCCCCAACTTTCTCCAGGTTGGAAGCATTCCGAGAAATTTGCTCAGATGCCAAAAAGGACTTTTTCAGAGTGACAAGACCGATGATGGAAATGAAGGACAATGGTTCTTCCACTGCCATTCGCACTGGGTTAAAGTATTGTCCCCAGTCCTTTCTGTCTCCCTTTCCATGACTTCACTATAGGTGCCCTTTGACTTTAGGCTTGATCATGTGACTTGCTATGGCCAATAAGATGTGGACAGATATAGGAGTGTTTCAAATGGAAGTATCTATTTTCATTATTTATTCCCATTTTTCTACCTCTGCCAGTTGGGTACATGAGAGGTAGAGAAGATAACATATCATTTTTGTCTATAAGTCTCCGGCATGTCTGGACAAGATCCAGATCATGACATCTTAAACTTGAGCCAATGTCAGGACAAATGACACTCTTTGAAGCTCTGGGATTGAGCTAAGGAAATTTTATGTGTTGGAGGGAAGTGAAAAATTGTGACCAAAAGGGTAGACTATGGTACATGTTTCTCAATGGTTCCCCAATTCTTTCCTCCTCCCCCATTCATCCTTACCCTTGCCAGAGCCTTATCCTCACCTTTGACTTTGGGCTTGGCCATGTGATTTCCTTTGGCTATGTACCAGTGAGCCTAGGCTCTAAGGAATTTCACATGTTTCCACTCACCTTCTTATACCTCTGCCTTTGCCATGAGAATATATGCTGGCTCTACCACTAGTTCAAAAGCAGTTGTGAAATCTGGAGCAGAGCCTCTCACAACAGATGCATAAGGCTACAGTGGAAAGCAGAGCAGCCCTAGCCACTGCGACCTGAAGCACAACCACCCAGGCTGACCCAGCCTAAATCAGCGGAACCCCACATGACCATGTTTTGGATAACAGCATGTTTGCTGTTTGAGCTGCCAAGTTGTAGAGTGTCTCGTTACACAGCAAAGGCGAACACCCAGTGGAGGAAGGAAGCCTTCCTGCAGAATCCACGAAGCTGATCATTCAATAGGAGCAGAAATGTCAAATAAGCATATGCAAAAATGCTCAAGATCAGTTGTCATTAAGGAAATGCAAAACAAAACCATAATAAGATACCACTACACACACATTATAATGAATAAAAACTAAAACACTGACAACACCAAATGCTGGTGAGGATGCGCGGAGCAACAGAAATTCTCATTCATTGTTGGTGGGAATGCAAAATGGCACCTACTTTGGAAAACAGTTTGCCAATTTCTTACGAAGCTGAATCTAGTCCTGCTGGGTAATCCAGCTATTACACTCCTTGATGTTTTGTTTTTTTAAGATTTTATTTATTTATTTGACAGACAGAGATCACAAGTAGTCAGAGAGGCAGGCAGAGAGTGGGGGAAGCAGGCTCCCTGCTGAGCAGGGAGCCCAATGAGGGACTTGATCCCAGGACTGTGAGATCATGACCTGAGCCGAAGGCAGAGGCTTTAACCCATGTGCCCCAACACTCCTTGGTGTTTATCCAACTAAGGGATGGCCACACAAAAAATTTGCATACAGATACTTCCAGTGGCTTTTTCCATGAGTGTCCAAATTTGGAAGCAACCAAGATGTCCTTCCATATGTGAATGGCTAAGCAGACTGTGGTACATCCCTACAATGAAATGAGCTTTCAAACCACGAAGAAACATGCAGGAAACTTCAGTACAAATCACCAAATGAAAGCAGCCAACCTGCAAAGGCAGCATACCGCGTAACTCCAACTAGATGGTGTTCTGGTGGAAGCAAAACTTACAGAGACACCGTAAAGATCAGGAGTGACCAGAGGATTTAGGGGGAGAGGGTGAGGGAGGAAAAGGTGGAGCATAGGGGATTTTTTAGGGCAGTGAAACTATTCTGTGCAATTCTGTAACAATGGGTCCATGACATCATACATTTGTCAAAACCTAGGACATACAACATAAAACTGAACCCTAATATAAGCTATGGACTTTAGTGAATAACAACATATCAGTATTGGTTGATCAATGGTAACAGAGGTACCATACTAATATAAGATATTATTAATGGGTGACACTGGAGGGGAGTAGAAGGGAAGTTCATAGAGGACTCTCTGAACTTCCTGTTCAATTTTTCTGTAAACCTTAAACAGCTCTAAAAAAATAAGGCCCATTTTTAAGAATTCAGGAAAAGTAAGAAGAACCCTGGACAGTCTGGGGGGAAAAAAAAGCCAACTGGAACAGAATTGAGCCACAGAGAGTAAGGCACAATGGAATCAAAGAGTATCATAGGAGAGGGCTGTGTAGACAAAGGCTGGGTATTGAGAGAGAATAGTTCATGGCCTCAGAACTGCACACGGTGAGAGGGGGTCGGGGAGAAAATAAAATTGTGGCTTGGAGGACATTGTATATGTGTGTTAATCCATTCAGGCTGCTCTAACAGAATACTGCACACTGGGTGGCTTATAAACAACAGGAATTTATTTCTTAAAATTATGGAGGCTAAGTCCAAGATCAAGGTGGCAGCAGATTCGGGGCCTGGTGAAAGCCTGCTTCCTAGTTCATGGAAGATGGTCTTCTCAATGTGTCCTCACATGGTAGAAAGAGACAGCAAACTCTCAGAGGCCTCCTATAGAAGGGCATTTTGATACTCTGATTAATAAGAAGAAATATGTACTTGCCCTCATCTTAGGTCCTGGCACGGAGTTGGGAAAACCCTTGGAATTTCCTAAGTGACAAAGTCACGGAGGTGTCTTTCATTATGAGATGACCTTTGGAAACCCCTGCATAACCTAAAAGTGGGGGCAGGTCACCACAGGAACCATGTGGTTAGAGAGTTGGAACTTTAAGTCCCATCCGAACCTCCGGGCAAGAAGAGGGGCGGGAGATTGGATTCAATCACAAAATGGCTGATGACTTACTCAGTTGTGCCTAGGTAATGAAACCTCCATAAAAACCCAAGAAGGACAGGGTACAGAGAGCTTCTGTGAGGCCGAAGACCTGGAGTTTCAGAGAGTGATGAGCTCAGGCAAAAGCAGGGGGGCTCTGTGACCTTTCCCACAAAGCTCACCCGACTCTTGTATCTGTCTGTCCCCGTGTTACATCCGTTCATACCAAAGCAGGGATCTAATAAGAAAAATGTTTCTCTGAGCCCTGTGAGCTACTCCAACAAATCAATCAGACCCAAGGAAGGAGGGGGTCATGGGAACCTTGATTCACAGCGAGCTGGTCAGAAGTGCAGTTAACAACCTGGGTCGACTGCTGGGGCCTGGGGGCAAGGGAGGGGGAGAGGGGCAGTCCCTTAAGACTGAACCCTTAGCCTGTGGGAACCAATGTGGCCCCAGGGTAGCCGGCATCAGAACTGAGCCGAACTGCAGGACAGCCAGCTGGTGCTGCAGAAGTGTTGGGTGTGGGGGAAACACGCGTCTGGTGTCACAAGTGGCAGGTGTGGTGACAGTGTGAGAGTAAAGGGGACACACACAGGAGGAAGAGGGAGCTTTCTGACAGAGGCACTGAGCCCCGACTCGAGGGACCCACCCTTGGTCTGATCACCTCCCAGGGGTCCACTTCTCATCACCATCCCCTGGGGACAGGCCTCAATATTTGACTGGGGGGAGGCACACACCATCTGCCGGAGAGCCAGGGGAGTCACATGATGGCTGCAAGGGTGGGACATTCTTGTCCCATGCTGGAGAGTGATTAGGAGAGGGAAAGAAACCTGGAAGCCAGGGCCCCTTGAAGATGCCGTTGCGCAGGAGCTCGAGTGTGGGGCTCTGGCCGCTGCACTAGTGATCCTTCATCCGAGCACCTGCCTCTGCCCTGCTTCACGCAGAGAAGACTGGCCCCTGACGGCTGCTTCTCTGGGGCTCCCTCACCACTGGGCTACAGCTGGGTTTGGCCAAGAGGAGGTGTAATCAGAGGCTGGAGGACAGGAGGAGAGAAAGGATGAAGTACTTACCTCCCCACTCCCCATCATGGTGCTCCATAGCCCCGCTCTCAGCCGCATCCCCTCCCTGACTCGGCAGCCTCCTCTCTCTCTCTCTCCCTCTCTCTCTCTCGGGCTTTGGGAACACAAGGTCCTCCACCGTCCCCAGCCTAGGAGTGGTACTGGCATACCAGCATCTCTGCTCTCTGAGCACCTCACAGCCCTCGTGTGTTCCCCTAGCCTTGACCACACGCCCAGCATGATCTTCCTATTAAAGTCTTTATTCGAACCATCTGGGGCAAATTTAGTTTCCTCCCAGGCTCGACTGATACAGTTGCTTTAACTCAGGCCATGATGGTAGAAATAGACAAAGGAAACAGCTGGAGACATACTTAGGAGGTGAACTTGACCACAGAACTTGGACGCAACAGGGACCAGGGAGGGAAGCCCAGGCAAGAAAAAGTTGTGGGAAACCCTAGACCCCTGGGTGGATGGTGATGCCATTTACTACCATCATCTTGGTGTCGCTTCTTGATGCTGGTGGATTCAGGACAAACCACAATTACAATGACCATAGTTTGAATATTGGTAAAAATTGCTTTTTTTTTTTGGCTGGCATGGGACAGTCACTTTTTTTAAAATTTATTTATTTATTTGACAGAGATCACAAGCAGGCAGAGAGAGAGAGAGAGAGGAGGAAGCAGGCTCCCTGCCGAGCAGAGAGCCCGATGTGGAGCTCGATCCCAGGACCCTGGGATCATGACCCAAGCCGAAGGCAGAGGATTAACCCACTGAGCCACCCAGGTGCCCTGGACAATCACTTTTAAAACATACAGTTCAATGACTCACTTCACTTAAGAGTAACTCTCTAGGCCCCAAAACATCTGTCCTCGATTAAGCAACAGATACCACTTACAGCCCATGTCTGTTTTCAAGGGTTTCAGAGCAGTAATTAATCAGGCAAATGAAAAAGCACAGACCGCATCGTTTTATCCAATTAGGAGAAACCTCTGTAAATGCAGGGCACCGAACTATTTGGTTTTGTTGAAATGCACTGTGACGAGTGACTGGTTTTATATCTTAGAAAATATCAATATTTACCTTAAAGTTACAGCTAAATTAAAGAAAAACAGAAGTGATTAGTTAACTGTCACAGAATATATGGCGGGTGTTATTGGGTGGCTACTGCAGGGCACCATGAATGAGAAGATAGACACCCAAGATTTTGTGCTTTCCACAGCTGGGGACATTTCAAGCTGCCTTTTGGTGGTTTTGCCTTTTTGTCTCCCATTCATCATCCGCCCGTGATGGGCTTGTTTCCGCCTCTACGCCTTGGCCAGTAAATGCTAGACTGTCTTCCTTCCTCCATCTCCCATCCATGCCCTTCACTGCTTCGAATACATCGCTCCCACAGCTGAGTCCAGGAACTCCTGTCAGATCTCCCCTGCTGGAACTTTCTGCCCTTACTCAGAAGTAGAAAGAGCCATTCTCCTACAGAGTTTGAACCACCAGGATCTTCAGGTAATTAAATTCTTAGAATCCAACAAAGTGAGCCGCAGGCTAATCAGCCCTATTCCCCCAGTGACTTCCAGAGGGCATCAGAGTCACTGAGGGTCAGCCCTGAAAGGGACAGCAGACCACTCAAGCAGACTGAGGTGACAGCCGACTAGAACTCACCGTCCAGACTCCTGACCAAAGTTCCTTCCATTCCCCTCTCTGAGGAGACGTTGGCTGACGCTGCTCTCTGGGTCATTCATTTACCTCCCTCTTAGCTGTACAGGTCTTTCGTAGAGGAATTTCAGGGAGTAAAATGAAGTAGAAACAAACAAACAAAAAATCATCACTATTCAAAATAAAACTTGTCTGCACGAGATAGAATAAAACTGCCCTAGAAGAGACAGCTAACCTTAAAAAAAAACCCACATATACAAACAAAATCCACTTCCTTTCATATTATAAAAGAGAACATGCTTATTGAGAAGGATAGAGAAGAAAATTTAAATAACCCATAATCACATCACCCACATTTTAAATATTCCCTTCAAGGTTTTTTTCCCCCCCTTTAAATCCATGCATGACAAAAATTGTTTAACATCCTATGTAGGAAAAAACTAACATTTTAATTTTGAAAATCCTGAACATTAAAAATAACACTAGAGTATACTCAAAAAGTTATAAAATAGAATAATGGAAAAGAAAGATAACATCACAATGTGAGGGACATGGGTAAATTAGTTTTCCGTGAAGGAACAGAAAGAAAGTGCTGGCTTTTTGTTGTTATGCATATGGGATTCCGCAAAAGTGTCCTTGAAGCATTCAG
Source organism: Taxidea taxus jeffersonii (assembly GCA_003697995.1). NCBI lineage: Eukaryota > Metazoa > Chordata > Mammalia > Carnivora > Mustelidae > Taxidea > Taxidea taxus. The sequence goes on from RCUC01131399.1 coordinate 43,221, forward strand.
ATGATCATTCCGTGCCCTGTGCACCTGGGTCATGTCTGGTCATTGCTCTGCACGTTCCCAGGGCCTCTGGATCTTCCGGAAAGCAGCCGGTGACTCCAGCCGATGGACAGCCAGCAGCCTTCTCTGATGTCCAATGTCAATTACTCACCCACAGGTCTCTTCCCAGTGCCCTGTAGACCTCGGGCTGATAAGAGAGAAAGACAGGCTCAACGTAAGGTGAAAGGAGGACTGGTTTGCTTAAGGGGATTTCCCTGTTCTCATCACTAAAAGTATGAATAAAGAAAGGGGTTGCTAAGCCAATCACCCCGAACACTGAAAACACACCCCTGGACTGAGTTCTAAGCGTGGGCCAGGTCCTGGGCAAATGTAGAGCTTCTCACTGAGTTTTAGGATCACAGGCTTATGCTGGAATTCAGCTTCTCCCCATTCCAGGGATCCCAAGTGTAGGGGTAGGAGGCTCACCTGTGTTCAGGAAACATGCCAGTTTCTCTCCTGAGAAGGTCTTTGGGATGACAGCCAAGATCAGTGTTGAAGGCCTGGATTCAAAGCCTGGCTTTGCCCACTACTCTCTGCTACACGGGGGCAAGTTACTTAATCCTTCTTGGCCTCAATGTCCCACTGGAAAATGAGGAAGATGAAAGGACTAATGGTTGTTCATTCGAAAATATACATACACCCCATCTGTATTGCAGCATTATTTACAACAGCCAAGTTATGAAAGCAATCCCAGTGTGCATGGATAGATAAATGGATAAAAAAGATGTGGGGTGTGTGTGTGTGTGTGTGTGTGTGTGTGTGTGTGTGATGGAATATTACTCAGATGTAAAAAAGAATGAAACCTTGCCAGTTGCAACACGTGGATGGACCTAGAGAGTATAATGCTAATAAGTCAGTCAAAGAACGACAAATAACCTGATGATTTCCCTCATATGTGGACTTAAAGAAATGAAACAAATGAAAAAGAAAAAAAGGAGACAAACAAAAAAAGAAAATAAACTCTTCACTATAGAGAACAAACTGATGGTTACCCGGGGGGGAGGAGGGGGGATGGGTGAAATACGAAGAGGATTAAGGCTACAGTTATCTTGATGAGCACTGAGACGTGTATAGAATTGTTGATTCACAATATTGTACACCTGGAACAAATATAGCACTGTATGTTTACTACAGTGGAATCTTAAAAAAGCACTATTGGTTGTTGTCATGTGGTTGTTATGACCACTAAAAGTAATGATGTACATAAAGTGTTGGTGGAGTCCCCAGAGCCTATGATTTCTAGCTATTACAAATACTAATGGACACTCCCACTACACAAACACACACACACACATATTCCACATTCCCCTCCCCCCAGTATACATACCCACTAATGACTCTGAGCTTCATGAGAACACTGATCGACCAGGCACAGCCCTTTTCCATCGGGAACCCTGGGATGCAGGCAGAATGCCTTGCTCTTGAGAGGTAGATTGGGAGAGAATTTCCTGGCCCCTAAAACAGCCCTTCCTGTGCCTAGACTTATAAAAAGCCTTCCATGCACAAGGTCCTTCATCTGTTTGTTCTCTCTCTTTCTACTGAATCTCAAACCAGTGGGCACAAGGCCGTGGCTCATATGGCCCCTCTTGGTGGCTGTCAGGACCCTTCTTGTGAATTAGACAAGACAGCCCTCCCTGAAACCAGTGCAGCCCTGTGTCCAAGCATGGACCTCCACCCCACTCGTCCTTTTCCAGCACTCTTTCCGTGAACACCTGTGTCCTGAACAGGAGGATGGAGACCATGCCACACCATCCCCTTCATTTCTCTCCTCCCTTCTTCCCTCACCAGCACCCTACCCCATATTCCTCCTTTCTCCCTGAACACCCCCCTCAAAACCACATCGACAAAAAGAAGCCTTAATCCATATCAGCTCTTACAGACAGATATGTGGGTGGGAGTAGGGAATATCCCCTACACATTAGAATTATCTAGTATGTCAGTTAGTACCCAGCCAGGATACCCTATTAATATATATTATCCACCTGGCACCCTTCTGAGTAACTTTTTATTGTTATTTCCATTTTACAGATGAAGAAACAAAAGGCCAGAGAGGTTAAGTGACCAACCAAATATCACACAGTGTTAAGTAGCAAGGAATATCACAGCCAGACATATTCTCCTGCAATATTTGTTTATAACTACTAGTCAGGTACCTCGTAGCTAGTATGATCCAACTTCCCAATGGATAAAGCAAGAGCTACTCAAAGCAATGAAATATTAAGATGTAATCAGAGAGTATCAAAGCACAGTCATACAAAGAATTCTGTGAAGTCAATAGAATATGAATCAATATATTTATCAAAAATAATAAAAGTGTAATTAGGGCCCCAAACCAATCAAGTATTAATATGCATTAGGATTCTCAACATCTAATAATAGAGCACATAGTCAAAATACGGTGGCAATGGGGGTAAAAACAGTCCCTCTTCAAAGTTCCAACTAAAATTCCAACATTATTAGGGCACGTGGGTGGCTCAGTCTGTTGAGTGGCTGACTCTTGGTTTTGGCTCAGGTCATGATTTCGGGGTCATGAGATCAAGCCCTGTGTTGGGCTCACGCTCAGTGCCTGAGTTTCTCTCTCTTCCTCTCCCTCTGCCCTTCCCCCCACTCATGCTCTAAATCAATCAATCAATCAATCATCTTTTAAAAAATAAAAATAAAAATTCAACATTTTTATCCAACCAGAGCCAAAGCCAAACTCTAATGAACGTTATGGATACTTCTCAGGAAACTCCCCTGATCCCACAAAGACCCCTCTAATTAGAGGCTCTGTATAACTTATCCTTTAATTTTTAGAGTGAAAGAGTATTTTATCAATAATTAACATCAGGGCAAGAAAAAAATTAACATTAGGGCAATAGGTCCCAGGCAAACACATGTACGGACACGCCCCACCCCGCAAACAGCTTTGTTCCATTCCATTTAACTCAATTCAACTCAACTTTTCAAAAATAATTAAGCCCATATTTTTTTTCAGAACGGATGCAAGATATTTGAAATATAATGGCCAGCAAAGCTACTACCTACCCTTATGTTTTCTACTGGGATGGACAGGTAGATATGAGGAAATTAAGCCACAGTGCCATCGGCTCTACAAAAGGAACAAAATAGAACACCATGGAAACATCAACAGGGAGCATGTTTGCAGAGGTCTTTGGCCTTCGTAACACATGACCCCAAACACAGTGGCTTGAGAGCACAATCACTTTATTACAGCTTGTGGTTTTGCGGATCACCCATCCAGACGGGACCCCATTGCACAGTTCTGTTCATCATGGCGTCAGTGGAGGTCACTCACGGGATACATTTGCTGTGTGGGTAGGGCTGGAGGGTCCACGACAGCCCAGTCACAGGACTGGCCCTTTGGCAGAGCCGCCTGGAAGTCCGGGCGCAGCCAAGCCTGTCCACTGAAGCCCCACCTGTGGCTTCTCCGCACAGAGGCCTTGGGTCCCCGGCTTCTCACAGGGCAGCTTGGGGCTCCAAGAGCAAGGGTTCCAGCAAATGAGGTGGGAGTCCCATGACCTGTTATGACCCAGTTTTAAAAGCCACACAATCTCACTTCTGCCATAGGCTAGGGGTTGGAGCATTCACAAGAGCACCCAGACTCCCGTGGGAGGTGACACGGTCCCCGCGTCTCTGTGGGACAAGGGCCAAAAACTTGGCCTCCTTAGGTTCAAACTGCCTCAAGCACCAAAGACTGTCTTTGAGGATCAAGGAAGGATTCTTTGGCTGAAGGGTGAGTAAGAATTCGCTCCAAGAGGGGCGCCTGGGTGGTTCAGTGGGTTAAAGCCTCTGCCTTCGGCTCAGGTCATGATCCCAGGGTCCTGGGATCAAGCCCCACATCGGGCTCTCTGCTCAGCAGGGAGCCTGCTTCCTCCTCTCTCTGCCTGCCTCTCTGCCTACTTGTGTTCTGTCAAATAAATAAATAAATAAATAAATAAATAAATAAAAGAAAAAAAAAAAAAAGAATTTGCTCCAAGAGAGAAGAAGGGGAGATGAGAGGAATTTTGTACTGGCCCTGGGATGAAAGGCGGCATGGGTCCTTCAAGGGAAGTGAAGGTTGTAGAGCTGGGAGGGTAAGGAGAAGGAGGAAAGAGTTTGCACTAAAAGGGATGCACGCCGGATGGTGATAGTGAGTTCAGAATCTGGGATGTACAAAGTGTTTCATAAATGGAAGTGAATGGACGAGCGAATGGAAGAACCGATACCCTCATCACAGGGAAGAGTGGGGAGATGGATGGGTCATGACTACTGGGTGTGTTACAGGAGACAAGCGAACAGCCACCACTGAGGACACAACCCGCCATCAACGCAGAGCTAGGTGTGGGCCAAACCAGCTGAGAGCCTACAACTCTATCTCCTCGCCCTGGGGGACCTTCTCATCGGTGAGGAATGGGCCAGTATCTCTTCCCAGCCACCTGTTGATCCCCTTTAAACACACGGTTTTGAGCCCCTCTTGCTATCCTTCACCCCAGCAGAGGGGACCCCTGAAACATCTTCAGGCTGTGAGGCCAACCCCTGGCCTTGCTCTCTCCCACCCTCCTCTTCCTCCCGCCTCCCTTTCCTCTCTCCCACTCTGCCTTCTTCCTTCCTTCCACATTCTTATCCTGACTGCTCGCTTTTAGGCAAACTGTCCCAAATACTTAGTGCGAAATGAACGAACATAAGTCCATTTCCCAGGAGCTATCTGTGAAGCTGTCACTAGCAGGTCCAACCCCGAGCTAGGTCTCAAACACGCCATGTGCACACCACTGCGGCGATGTTTCCCGGGGCTGAGCGCCACCAGAACATGTTTTCTTTAGGTTGACCCATTTGGGGGGCACACGGGTGGCTCAGTCGGTGAAGCACCTGCCTTTGCCTCAGGTCATGATCTCTGAGTCCTGGGATGGAGCTCTGTGGCCCGGCAGAGAGTCTGCTTCTCCTTCTCCCTCTGCTCCTGCTCTCTCTCTCAAATAAATAAATAAATGGATTCATTCATTATTTTTTAAATGCTTTTTATAAAGATTTTATTTATTTATTTGAGAGAGAGCACAAGCAGGGGGATTGGCAGAAGGAGAGGGAGAAGCAGGCTTCCCGCTGAGCAGGAAGCCCGAATTGGGACTCGATCCTAGGACCTCGGGCTCATGACCTGAGCCAAAGGCAGACGCTTAACCGACTGAGCCACCCAGGTGCCCCAGTGGACTCACTCTTTAACTTATTAGATTCTGCGTTGGCCTCCTCCTAAACAGACACACCCATGAGACCATGGATTCCGTATGCCTGTGGTGTTTTTCCCTTATTACACATGAAAATAAATATATTTAGAAAACTTGGTATATTATAAAATAAACATAGCCAAAGACAAATATCTGTTAGCTTGCTACTTAAAAATCACCTCACTTGCCGCAGACGGCCCGGAGAGCCCACTTTGAGAAAGGCTGCTAACGGATTTTCTTGAGGGGCAGAAGGCACTTCCCTCGTTGTTGCCAAATGTTCTGTGAGGTGAGAGATCAAGGGAGAAGAAGATTTCACTGCAAGTGGACAGATGGAAACAAGGCAGACACTAATCAAATCCCAAAGCGTGTGGCCCTGGCAGGAAAGAGAATGTGAGGTCAGGGACACAGAGAAGCTGGTGGGGAGCAGAAGGGCCATACTTAAGATCCTTCAAAGGCTCCCCAGAGCTGCAGGGCACACGGCGAACAAGTGGCCTCTGTCCAGCCCTGCGGTCCAATAGCCCAGAAATTTCCCGAATTGTCCCTTTTACAAACTGTTTGTTGTTCTTTAAACACACCATAAGCTCCCCCTTCGCCTAGAGACCTCACGTTTACTTCTGTCTTTGGGGTAATTTCTATCCAGTCTGTTAAGCTCAGTTCAAACATCCCCTATCCTCTTCTCTCATGACTGCTTGATAAACTTTGCAGCACCCTCATGCAAATTAGGAGTTTTCCTTCCACCGGGTAAACACAGTCCAGGGGATGAAGGGTCACAGTGCTTGGTGAGAAAACTGCAACGCTTCCCCCAGTGTATGCAGCCCTGCTTCAGAGCCCACAGGCTGGATCTCTGTCTCCCTGACCTGGCACCCTTGTGCAGTGCACACTCTGCACAACATACATGGCAGACATGCCTTCTCCCCACCAGACAACTCGGGCAGAGTTCGCCACATTGCGTCTTGGTGGCTATTGATTTATTCATATCCCCAAACAGACAGTGAACAACTGAAGGCAGAAAGAGCCTCATCTCTCTCTTCATCTGTGGCAACGAAGAGAGCGCCTACAAAGTAGGACAGAATGAATATCTGCCATGCATATAATTAATGACCAATCAACAAATAATGATTCAGAAAGCAGTCAGTGTTGGGAAACTTGGAGAAAAGGGAATGAATTTGAAGTTGGAGTTTTAACTCCATGCCAGCCCACATTGCCCAATACATAAATCGTACTGACTTGTGCTAGAGCGTGCGCGGAAAAAACATGTAAGTCGCCACAGACCACAGGGAACACAAGGACAGAACAGCCAGACAGAAAAATGCCCCACCCCTCCTCCTACTCCAAAGATTACCCAGTTGTTTTGAGTTCAGGATCACACCGGCCTCATTCTATGCTGCACCCCTAAAACTAGTAACTGATACTTGATCGGCAAATACTGATGGAACAAATAAGTTAAACCCACACTCCTTGCCTATTAATGATGGGTGGACGGACCTGGGTTTAGCACACCCGGCTCCATGATAGGAACTAAGTTTATACAATGACTCAGGTTTTTTAAAAAGCTATTTTGTCACTAGAACTGTTCACATCGTGATCTTCAGCTCCGTTGCTGTTGACCGTAAAAAAGAAACTTAAACTTGCAAATTCAAGATAACTCAATCTCTTCTAATTTAAAACAGACCTTTTGGTCTAAATCCGTCTCCTCGGAATAAATGTTCCCTTGATTCAAAGATCGAATTTCCTCCAGGGCCATTTCCCTTCTCCAAAAGGTCCCTCGTGAGTGCCCAGGGAAGCTCATGTATATCTTGTCCCCGCAGCTCTTGCTGGCCCCCCGCTGTCCTGTGGCCAGTCTGCTCTGCCTCTGCGGGTCCTACACAAGTTTTCACGGAGGCAGAGCAGGTCCCACCAGGCATGGTAAGCACCATGTGTCCCCAACAGCTACGGGCGCCTTGACTCCACTTTTCTTTCTTCCTTCCTTCTTTCCTTTCTTTCTTTCTTTTTGACCTTTTTTTTTTTTTTTTAATTTGAGAGAGCGAGAGAGAGAGCACATGCAGAGAGAGTAGCAGGAAGAAGGAGAGGGAGAAGCAGGCTCCCTGATGAGCAAGGAACCTGATGTGGGACTTGATCCCAGGACTCTGGGATCATGATCTGAGCCCAAGGCAGCTGCCCAACCGACTGAGCCACCCAGGAGCCCTGGACTCCACTTTTCATTCTTCCCTCTGCCCCAGTTTCCAAGGCCTTATACAGAGCCTGGACATCTGCCCTGGCTTCTCAGCCATTTTCAGACCCTTTGCTTTACCAAACTATTTCTGTGTGGCTCCATGAGGCTCCAGCTCCATGAGAAACACAGTGCTTCCCTAAGGAGCTGTCAGCTTTCCCTGTTGTCCCTGAGATACAGGGGATAAGCCTTGCTAAGCTGGGATCCCATATTCCTCTCTGGACCTTATACCCCTTTCCTCTTCCTTCCTTCCAGGACCTCACTGTGATCTCAAACTTCTCATGCTCTCCCTTGCTTTTCTCAAGTCCCCTGTTTGCTCCCTGCCCCCAGATGCTGGTAAGGGCTTTCCTTAAAACCTACCCTGTGTAGTCTCTGTCTATGGTTGAACATAAAACCCTCTGTTCAGAACACCAATTCCAATGCATTCCCCTTTCTATTCTTGACATGTAAAAAGAGCTCTTGGGATTGACAAATCCTTTGTTTCTCTCACCAAAGCCGGCCTTTCAAGACTATTCTTTCATTTTGGAATTTAAGACCCTGTTTGAAAGTAAAGCTGAACACTGATTCCTTATTTCTGGATTCCTGCTACAGGGCTTCTGGGGAAGAGCCCGTGCAAGGGGTGAGGAGAAGACAAGTACATTCCTGTATTTCAACAGGTAGAATCTCTGTTACATTAGCAAATCTGACTACCCAAACCATAAAACTTTCATAATTCACTGTCTCCCGCAACACTTGCTTTCAGGGTAAAAGGTCAGGTGAGCCTAAACCCTTGCTCAGATACTTTTGGACCACATCCCTTCCCAGCCATCTTCTACTAGATGGTCAATAACTAATCAGAATCTCTCATGAACACAAACCAAAAACACAGAGAGGAGGGCGAGACCTCAGTAGATGCTGGTCCCCTGAAGTCATGTAGAGTCATGGTCAAAGTCAGTATCATGGCAAGATAAAGCTATGGGCAATTGCCCCAGAACTGGGAGGAGGTGGAAGAAAGATGGAATGTAGGCACCAAGAGAAGCAAAGTTGAAAGACCCCATGGTCCTAGGGAGTAAGATATGGCCTGAATGGCTCTCTTGTAATTTTCCAGGTCCCTTAAGTTTATACTTCTTGATCTTGGTTTCCAAGCGATCCCTTTACCCCATATCTTCTTTTCTTACTTCCTAAAGATTTTATTTATTTGACACAGAGAGAGAGAGAGAATACAAGAGAGAGCAGGAAAGACAGAAGCAGACTCCCCAGGGAGAAGGGAGAGCCCGATGCAGGGTTTGACCCACGAACCCTGGGATCAGGAACTGAGCTGAAGGCAGACACTTAACTGACTAAACCACCCAGGTGCCCCTACCCCATGTCTTCAATAAAGCAGTTGTATGAATTCCTGTCTCTTACTAAAATCCCTGACTATTATATTGGAAAAAGATACGGGTCTGGGTATCAGGGAACTACAAATCAAAACCACAGTGAGATACCACCTCACACCTGTCAGAATGGCCAAAATTAACAAGGCAGGAAACAACAGATGTTGGCGAGGATGCAGAGAAAGGGGAACCCTCCTACACTGTTGGTGAGAACACAAGCTGGTGCAGCCACTCTGGAAAACAGCATGGAGGTTCCTCAAAAAGTTGAAAATAGAGCTACCCTACGACCCAGCAATTGCACTACTGGGTATTCATCCTAAAGATACAAAGGTAGTGATCTGAAGGGGCACATGCACCCGAATGTTTATAGCAGCAATGTCCACAATAGACAAACTATGGAAAGAACCTAGATGTCCATCAACAGGTGAATGGATAAAGATGATGTGATTTATATATATATATATATACATATATGTGTATATATATATATATATATATACACATACATACACACCATGGAATACTATGCAGCCATCAAAAGAAATGAAATCTTGCCATTTGCAACAACATGGATGGAACTAGAGGGTATTATGCTTAGCGAAATAAGTCAGTCAGAGAAAGACAATTATCATATGATCTCCCTGATATGAGGAAGTTGAGAGGCAGGGCAGGGGATCATGGGGGGTAAGGAGGGAAAAAATGAAACAAGAGGGGACCAGGGAGGGATACAAACCATAAGCGACTCTTAATCTCAGGAAACAAACTGAGGGTTGCTGGGGGGGCATAGGGGTAGGGTGACTGGGTTATGGACACTAGGGAGGGTATGTGCTATGGTGAGTGCTGTGAAGTGTGTAAGCCTGATGATTCACAGGCCTGTACCCTGAAGCAAATAATACATTATATGTTAATTTGCAAAAAAGATACAGGTCTGGTAAGTGAGTGAAGGAGTGGAGAACACTTCTGAAAGTGACAGAGATCCATGGAACCTTTTGCTTTAGCAAATGTTATTTCCTGATCCACTCCTTGGGAGCTCTAGGTTTAGAACTTACATACCCAAATCCAGGCAAACTGCTTTCTGGAAGCGCCACAGACCTCACTACACATTCTTAAGGGGCAAGCAACCAGCCCTCCTGATTATAGAGCTCGTTCCCCAAACATGTCCAACAAAACCCGTTGATGAGACAAAGCTGAATTTATCACCACACAAGAGGTGAGCAAGGGGAGCACCTTGCAAAGATTTGGCAGTGTTTCCAGGGGAATAAGTAAGATGAGAATTAGACATTCGATTTGGGATGGGTCTTCCAAAGGAGAGCACTTTGTTGGGACTGGATAAGGATCATGATACAACAATCCAGAACTGAGGGGAATGGTAAGGTGAGAATTTTGAGGCACGGATTCAAAGGCTCTTAGGGCACCAAATGTCAGTGATTTCCACTAAGGAGTTGGGAAAAATCTTTAGGGCAGATCCTGTGGTTAAACATTTGCCTGGACCGGAGACTTCTGGAAAAATAAAGTCAGGCTAATGAAGACAGAGGCATGATACGAGCCATGACAAAGCCTGGTTTTGGTTCGCAGTCCTCAGGCTCTTTGTGAGGATAAACAGTTTTGGTTCTCCAGTAGATAAAAAGACTTTCTGAACTTTGGTCTAGATGGGCTTGAATATTTTTTTAAAGACTTATTTATTATTTGAGAGAGAGAAAGCTGGCAGTGGGGAGGAAGGGGAGAGGGAGAAAGAATCTCAAGCAGACTCCGCACTGAGTGCCGGGCCCAATGTGGGGCTCGATCCCATGACCCGAGATCATGACCTGAGCCAAAATCAAGAGTCGGACACTCAACTGACTGAGCCAGCCAGGCACTGCTGGACTTGAATATTTAGACAGCACTCCCCCACATCCTCAAGGAAACCCTTTCAGCTTCTGAGGGCAAATCCCATGTCTTCAAGGTTAAGGAAAGAACAGGATGCAAAGTGACATAAGAAAGGGCATCCAACCCCATCTTTGAGAGTTAGGTGAGGCTTCTTAGGGAAAGAAAGCCGTAAGGTGAGACCTAAAGGAGGAAAAACACCAGCCACAAAAAGGAGTCTGTGGAGGGTACGTTCCAGGTGGTCGGGACAGCATGGGCCCGGGAGTGAAAGCGAGGATGCCTGGAGACCTACAGATCATTCAAGAGAGAAGGAGGAAGGGTCGATCTCGTAAGACAGACATGTCATGAAGAAGTTTGCTTCCCAGAGTCCAGAGTCCCTCATGGTTTGTCTCCCTCTCTGATTTCTTCCCATACGCATTCTTTTCTAAGATTATTTATTTATTTATTTATATGACAGACAGAGAGCACAAGTAGGCAGAGAGGCAGGCAGAGAGAGAGGAGGAAGCAGGCTCCCCGTCGAGCAGAGAGCCTGATGCGAGGCTCGATCCCAGAACCCTGGGATCACGACCTGAGCCGAAGGCAGAGGCTTTAACCCACTGAGCCACCCAGGTGCCCCCCCCATACGCATTTTTTTTAAAAGATTATTTATTTATTTATTTGACAGAGATCACAATCAGGCAGAGAGGCAGGCAGAGAGAGAGAGGGAAGCAGGCTCCTCGCTGAGCAGAGAGCACGATGCGGGGCTCGATCCCAGGACCCTGGGATCACGACCTGAGCCGAAGGCAGAGGCTTTAACCCGCTGAGCCACCCAGGTGCCCCCCATATGCATTTTTTTAAAGATTATTTGTTTTTTTATTTATTTGACAGACAGAGATCACAATCAGGCAGAGAGAGAGAGGGAAGCAGGCTCCCCGCTGAGCAGAGAGCCCGATGTGGGGCTCAATCCCAGGACCCCGAGATCACGACCTGAGCCGAAGGCAGAGGCTTTAACCCACAGAGCCACCCAGGCGTCCCCCCCCCCCCACATACGCATTTCTAAAGAGAGCAGAGAATGCTTCTGGAAGGGCCATGACTAGAGGCAGGGAAACAGTTACACCATTCACCATGCTGGAGTCACACAGACTCATTTTTATGTTCTCTTACTTCAGGATTCCCAAATTCTTGGCTCACAGACCCTAAGCATAGAAAAGAACCCCTAAAATCATCCAGACCAGCACTTCCTTTGCAAATAACACTGCAGACCGACAAGGACTCCATCCTCTCCTCGCCCGCCCCGGGGGCAGGAAGGGGAGGATGGGGTGGAATGTAGGGGTCGAGCAGAACAAGTCACTGGGAAGCTGAGAGAATGAGCTGGTCTTGGGAAGCAACCTTCTGGTCTACCCACCCACCCAGGCAGTGATTGACTTCTCTCTACGCTGATCTGGTCCAAGTTAAACACATGCTTTTCAAAACAGGGAGAAATGTGTACCCAGAATGTGCTTCAACAACTCAAAAGCCAATTATGGTCCATCTAATCTAACCAAAGCTGATTTCCTCAGGTGGCCGAAGGAGAGGTCAAATGGCCATTCCTGAAGATTTCCACAGAGCTCCGCCAAATCATGAAGTTCCCGGCATGTCCCCAGGGCCAACGGCTCAACTGCTGCAGAGTCAAGCAGTTGAATCCTTTAATTTCCCTTCCTCTCCTGATGATTATAAATATGACACAGCAGTGAACTACAGCAAACTCCCCTAGAGGTGAGGGTTCAGTATTATTCACAAAAGAAACAAAAGGAAATCCTCCGTATTTTACTTTCCCACATGTGCATCATTTTCACTCATGCTGATCCAAAAAAGACAAAGAGGTATTATTTGCTGATAAGAAAAAATCGACATATCCATATTCATCTGTTTATATAAATAGATTTGGCTTCCATGCCGAGAGTGTGGGCCATTCCTGACACACTGCGTTAGGGTGAGTTCGGCTCATGGAGAAGCTGTGAGTGCCCTCTAGAGGAATTTTGTCTCTATTGCATGTACATCAGAGCTGCCCTTGTACAAGGGGAGTTTTGAAGAGAGCATCGATTCCCGGGGATACACATGCCAAGTTTAGGTCCATTTTCAGTTTCTGTGATCAGAGTAAGAGCTGGATGGGCTGAAGTTTAGAGAGCATTAGTAACCATTGGAAAGATGCTTCTCCCCCTGCTGGGGTGACCCCCAGAGCTGAGGCCAGTTCAGCCCCGGTGCAGAAATTCAACCAGGAATTCACAAATCCTCACTGTGTACCATCCTTGTTCCCCTGTTGGCAAGAACCATCATCACCCAGAAGGCGAATCTCTACAACCCCTACACGGCCCACTGCCCCACTGTCCTTACTCTGAGGTTGAACTAACGGCAAAGGACAAATCTACACCAGCTGGGCGGCTAGCAACCTGCATGACTCTGGGCAAGTCCTGTCCCTTCTTAAAACAAACACGGGGGCAATCCCGGAAATGCTGCCTTGAACAGCTAAGGGGGGAGGGGTCACACACCAATAAAATCTTGATATAAACGCCCTTGGAACTCTTTCTTCTTCTTGAATATAAGGCTGAGGATTGAGGATGATGGGTAACACCGACGTGTAAAAATCCACTTCAAAGGGATGCCTGGGTGGCTCAGTTGGTTGAGCGGCTGCCTTCGGCTCAGGTCATGATCCCAGCGTCCTGGGATCGAGTCCCACATCGGGCTCCTTGCTCGGCAGGGAGCCTCCTTCTCCCTCTGCCTCTGCCTGCCTCTCTGTCTGCCTGTGCTCGCTCCTGCGCTCTCTATCTGACAAAAAAAAAAAAAAAAAAAAAAAATCCACTTCAAAAAGACGAACAAGGGGCACCTGGGTGGCTCAGTGGGTTAAAGCCTCTGCCTTCAGCTCAGGTCATGATCTCAGGGTCCTGGGATCAAGCCCTGATACGGGCTCTCTGCTCTGCAGGGAGCCTGCTTCCTCACCCTCTCTCTCTCTACCTGCCTCTCTGCCTACTTGTGATCTCTGTCAAATAAATAAATAAAAATCTAAAAAAAAAAATATTAAAAAAATAAAAAGACGAACAACTCACGTGTAAGAAGGCCTAATGTATGGTGTGCCCGGATACCATGTGTTCTCTTGAAGTCATTCGTGTCCTCATGAAAAAAAAAAAAAAGCTAATTTTCACTTACAGAGAGTGCCCTTTTCTGTATAACACACTGAAAATATTTGAAGAGAGATCCCTCGTGATTCACCTTAATAAAATTCTGAGTAAAATCTCATTAAACTGAGGGAAAATGATGTGGGGGGAAAAGAAACTTGAGTTGACTTGAATTGTGCAGTATATAAAAAATAAAAATATGAGAGACATCTAGATAGTCCAGAGATAGCAATTGCTTCATAGTGTGTTGAATTCTGGATCTGGCAATGCTGCTTTCTCTTGGTGTGGTGAAACGGGTCGTTGGGGGAGCCAGAAAACTCTGGGTTCCACGCTGGAACTCTGGAGTGTGGGTCCAGACCCCACTCCACAAGCAGGAAAACTTAGTTTCCCTCATTCAGCTTCATTTCTGTAATGAGCTCCCCATTCCACCAGGGGGCAGAAACGTGATCTGAGTCAATTACGGTTCTTGTTCTTCCTAGGTGGCACCTGCAAGCCTGGCAGCTGTGGCCTTGATCTTTATCTCTACTCTCTGGCACAGACCCCTGGGACCTCCCGTTCCTAGCAGTTTTCAGCTGCATCTCTCTTCGCGGTCATTGCCAAGCATCCTCCATATTCCCCAGGCCTCCCTCCTCTGATCTAACTCCGTGGGGCCTGTGCCTCTCCTGAGTGTGGGGGCCCACTTTGCTGTTGAGTGTGCGGGAATTCGGTGAGGCTGGATGACAGGCACAACGCAGCCATGCCCCTCAGGGTCTCATCCCCACCCAAGGGGGGAATCACAGATGGCTCTGAGCTTGGACCCCGCCCTGCAAAAATAGCTAGCTGGACTTTTATTTTCCCCTACTCCTGATCCCCAGCACGGCTGGAGGATGAGGCATGAGATCCTTCTTTTCTGAGCACCCCCAACCCCGCCGGTGTCTCCTACTTCCTCTTCTTCTCCAACTCTCCCCACCCCAACTGTGATGGTGAATTTTATATGGCCACCTGCCTGTGCTAAGGGATGCCCAGCCAGCTGGTAAAACATTATCCCCGGGTATGTCTGTGAGACTGTCTCCCAAAGAGATCAGCAGTGGAATCACTGGACTGAGTGAAGAAGGTTGCCCTCACTGATGAAAGTGGGTATTATCCAATCCATCGAGGGCCTGAATAGAACAAAAAAGTGAAGGAAGAATGAACTTGCTCTCTCTCTCTTTGAGCTGAGACACCCATCTTCCTTGGCCTTGGACATTAGAGCTACCAGTTCTTGGGCCGTCAGACTCAGACTCAGAACTTATACCATTGGCTACCCTGGTTTTTAGGCCTCAGGGCTTGGACTGGAGCTGTATCACTGGCTGTCCTAGGCCTCCAGCTTGCAGACTGCAAATCATGGGACTTCTCAGCCTTCATAATCACATGAACCAACTCCTATAATGGTCCTCTATCTGTACAACTCTTATATATCCTATTGGTTCTGTTTCTCTGGAGACTCCTGGCTAATTCGCCAACGCAGAGAATCTCTATCTAGCCTGCAAGACTGGGACAAGGGCTTCACCTTGCCCCGAGCCATCAAGTTTTTCTACACTGAGATGCCTGTACAGTTTCTGTAACAATCCTTTCCTGAGGTCCTGGATGTCCATGATGCTAGGAATGGATGGAAGGGTCAAGAGTAATAATACTTTTGACCCTTAGTAATACTGAAGGGGAAAGAGTGTATTGCTGCTCCCCAACTTGCTGTGGACCATAGGCAAGCTCCCTATTCTCTCTGAGCCTCAGTTTCTTCATCAATCAAAAGAAAAAATGGCGTCTCTCACATAAGGTCATGAGAGGGTAGACATTAAACTTGTAGTTCAACACCTTATACACTAATTTCAATCCCTATCCCTGCTCAGTCAATTAGCACATCTGAAGAGCAAAGAGTGTAGAGGTCAGACTCTCCACAGCGACTGCTTTCCAATAAAGAGAAAAGGCAGGAGGAAAAGAATGTAGACGCGCCCAGGGGACAACATGGCCGACAGAGGAAACCTGGGAAATGAATACTGGGAGAAAGAGGAACCTGGCACATGACTGGGAAAAGGCAAGAACAAAGGTGTAGAATGACCAAGCCCACCGAGGGCTGTTCCAGCCACACACATAACACGCATCATTTCAGGAGGGTGGCTCCCCATGTCTGCTCAGCTAGCCCCAGGGGCAGGGTTTAGAAGGCAGATGGTGGCCCCGCTCCCGAAAACGTCTGGTCTTGAAGTCCCACTTCTGCCACCTGCTGGGCAAAGTCCCAAAATGGAACCCCTCTGATTCTCTGCTCTTGTCCAACTGACCACCTTCATGAAACTCTGCCATCCGTTTCACCATGTCCCTACCCAAACTCGTTTCATTTTCAAATGACACTTCTTGGATTTCATGCATCTTTAGCAACACTATCTCATCCAGCCAATTAGATGACAATTAAAGAATTTCCCAAAGCTCTGGTTCCTTGATGTCAGAAAGCCATTTGCTTTTCTCTGACGCATCTATTAGTCTACTATTTCCATTTAGCCTATTTGTACACAGCCCTCTCCTGCTCCAGACTCTCAAATTACTGATTTTATGCTTCTTCCTTAGCACTTAATGCAGTTCATAAATTTCACTCTAAAAGTTTAGGCATAAATCACACTAAAAGCCCAAGTTGCTCAAGAAAACTAGCAGCAAATCAAGCTTGGAATAGCAAGCCACCAGCATCAATTCTGCATTTGCACACTTTGAATTAAGCCCCCCCCCCCCCGTTATTTAGAATGCAAATTTAAACTTTTCTTACAATTTTCCCTGACTTTACATCAGGACCCAAACTAAAAAAAAAAAAAAAAAAAAAAAATTCTTTTTGTTGTTTTGGTTCTCCAGTACTGAAATTCCTGAGGTAAACTCATAAAAATCACCTCAGTAGAGACACCAACAAATGAAAAGGGATGCCCCTGAGAAACCATTATTCACTTCCGGCCAAAGTGAAAGGTTCTAAGTTCAAAGTGAAGAAAAATTGACAGAGAGAGAGAGAGAGAGAGAGAGAGAGAGAGAGATCTGATGCCCTGTTTATGATTTAGGCTGTCAGTAGCATTTGAGTTGACACGTGGCTGACAAGAGGCGAAGCCATGTCCCAGTGACTGACAAGCCCCGCACTGACGAAGGCCTGGACATCCACCTTAACCCAGCTGCCCCAGTTACTGTCCATGGGAGTCATTTGGTCACGTCTTTCGGAAACAGAGGCACAAGCTTCAGGGAGCTATTCTATGTGGAGATATTGTCCTTTATTGGTAAATAAATATTGCACTTGTGAGATGCAGAGCATTCAAATGGAACATCAGTGACCATTCTGGGACTTCCTTTAAAAGGCAGAGAATTTCTCTTGGACAACATAATAATAATAATAATAATGAGCACTTCTCATCCGCAGAGCAATTTTTGTGCATTAAATAATCAATCTGTCCAACATCTGTGTGAGGTGGCTGAATAAGGATTGTTATTTGCACAGGGGAGAGAGAAATCATGAAAAAAGTTGAATGCCTGGGGCTCAGTTGAGGTCGAGAAAATCCTAGACTGAAAACCAGGAGATTCCTACCTCAAGACGGGTCCCGCTTTCGGACTTTCAGCAAGAGAAGAGAGGCTGCAGCATCAGCTAGGAGGATATTGTGATAGTCCAAGGGAGACTTCAGCTGTCCGTATGACGGGGACAGGGGTAGAAATTAAAAAGAGAAGCCAGAATGCTATGGGAAACCAGCAGATCTGACCGAGAAAAGAGTCATTTATTAATTCATTCACAGATTCATTACTTGATTCATTCACTCAGCACCTCACTGAAGATGTGTTGGCTGAACAACAGAATTTATCCATTCACCATGTGTTGGGTGTCTGCCAGCAACTGCGTAAGGTATGGGAGACACTAAATGGAAAAGACACAAGCCCTGATCTTAATTTCCTAATGTATGGCGCGAAGATACAAAGTGCTGACCTCTCTCCATCACAGAGATCACTAACTCCCATCAATCCCGTTTCTCAGGACTCTCCGAAGACCATGCCACCCTTTTACTTTTGCCCCTGCCATGGCCCTTGCTCTGGTCTTCATCAGCTCTGATTACACGTCTCTGTCTTCAGAAACTGCTTCTGTTTTATTTCTAGAGCACTTCTGGAAACTTCTAAGGTGATGCTAATGCTCTCTTGCTTAAAGGCGTTCAGTTAAGGTCCATGTCTTCCAGAATAAATTCCAAACAAGGCCATCCCCGTTGAGGCCGATGCCTCTTTCTCCAGTCTCATTGTCCCTTGTGCTTTACACTTCAGCAATATGAAAATACTTTCAGGGCACCTGGGTGGCTCCGTTGGTTAAGCAACGGCCTTCTGCTCCGGTCATGATCCTGGAGTCCCAGGATCGAGTCCCACATTGGCTCCTTGCTCGGCGGGGAGTCTGCTTCTCCCTCTGACCTCTCCCCGTCTCATGTGCTCTCTCTCTCAAATAAACAAATAAAATCTTAAAAAAAAAAAAAGAAAGAAAAGACAAAGGAAAACCTTTCAGTTCTCTGAACACCATATCATGGGGTCGTTTTTGTTTGTGGGTTTGCTTTGGTTGGTTTGGTGTCTCTGATTTCCCCTAAAACGCCCTCCCCTTGAGCTCTCTACATGGCCTATCTGCTGAGCCCTCATCTTGCAGCGTTTGCTTGGCCCTGCTTCCCTTCTGGGCATTCCCTGACCTTCTCTGGCCAAGTTCACCATTCTCCTCTGTGTGACCACATTACCTTCTACCCACCCCTCCTGAAATTATGGATGTCCCTTATTATCTGAGGACTCATCCCACGAACATTCACTGTAAAGAGCTGCAGAAATTGCCACCCAGAATTCTCTATCCAAATCAGAAACCTATCATAATAAATCTGCATATTTAGATTGCATGCAAATGCACACAAGAAGGGAGTAGAGTGCCCTGTGGTCACATCTCAGCTGTTCTCCCCAAAGGACCTTATTGCAAGCTACCAGTGTTCTGTATTGTCTATTATTGTTTTCACATATCCCACAACCTTAAGGGAAAAAATGTAACCAAAGATGTATCCAAGAAAGTGGATAAATGTAATATGCCTGGGAAAGTCCACACCTTAGAAGTGAGAACGTCGTCTCAAAGAGGTAAACACACGAGGAACCCACATTTGGCCATGCTTGTGTCCCCATATCGATTTGCTGAGCATACTTTCGTACTATTTTTTCTCTGCATGAGAAAATCCAGAAAGAAACGTTAATAGTGTTGTTGGTTCTAGAAAGCTTTACTAGACACAGGAAGGTACCTTATTTTTTTTAAGTTTTTATTTAAATTCCAGTTAGTTAACATACAGTGTAATATTATTTTTAGGGGTACAGTATAGTGATCTAACACTTCCATACGTCATCCAGTGTTCCTCACAAGTGCCCTCCCAGATCCCCAACACTTATTTCGCCCATCCCCCCACCCACCTCTCCTCTGGTTACCATCAGTTTTTTCTCTATGATTAAGAGCCTGTTTCTTGATTTGCTTCTCTTTTTCCCCCTATGATTGCTCCTTTTGTTCCTTAAGTACCACATATGAATGAAGTCATATGGGTACTTGTCTTTCTCTGACTCATCTCACTCAGCATAATACTCCTTAGCTCCAACCACATTGTTAAAAACGGCAAGATGTCATTTTTTATGGTTGTGTGATATTCCCTTAGATATATATACCACTTCTTTTTTTATCCATTCATCAGTTGATGGACACTTGAGCTGTTTCCATAATTTGGCTATTGTAGATAATGCTGCTGTATACATCAGTGTGTATGCATCGCTTTGCATTAGTGTTTTTTTATTCTTTGTGTAAATACCTAGTAGGGCAATTGCTGAATCATAGGGTAGTTCTTATTTTTAACTTTTTGAGGAACCTCCATTCTATTTTCCAGGGTGCCTGCACCACTTTGCATTCCCACCAGTGCAAGAGGGCTCTCCTTTCTCCACATCCTCACCAACACCTGTTTTTTCTTGTGTTGCTGATTTTAGCCATTCTGAAAAGTGTGAGATGATAATTCATTGTCGTTATGAATTGATCTCTCTGAAGATTAGTTCTGCTGAACATCTTTTCATGTGTCTGTAGGTCATGGCATGATATTTAAATCTAAGGAAATACTACGTTCAGTGGACCAATGGCCACAATCAGAATAGGATGCACTGAGGGTAAGTTCTTACTGAAGGGTTCTATATATATAAAACTAAAACATGACCTGTCTACTGCTCCTCAGCCTCATTGTATACTGCACAAAACCATGAGAAGTTCAGTAAGTGCTGTAAGTTAGATGATCGGTGTTTAAGATGTTTTATATTAAATGAGAAGTTTTTATTGGATAGTAGTATAGGTGTTTACAAGTGTTTTGAAAGATTCTTGGAGAAACTGATTGGAATTTGGGGGTGGGATAGGGACACATTCTTATTTTTCCAGTTTAAAACAGAAGAGCTTCAATTCTCCTACTGAACATAGGCAATCCAGCACTTTTTAAAAATATGTATAAATTTGAGTGATGGAGATGGCTTTATTTGCTTACACAGCTGTCTTTTCTTCTTCCCTACAAGACTGTGAGCTCCTGATCTAGGGACTTGTGTTTTGTTTATCTATGTATCTCCAGACA
The DNA here is from genome assembly GCA_003697995.1 of Taxidea taxus jeffersonii. Classification (NCBI taxonomy): domain Eukaryota; kingdom Metazoa; phylum Chordata; class Mammalia; order Carnivora; family Mustelidae; genus Taxidea; species Taxidea taxus. Next base: position 63,627 of record RCUC01131399.1, read on the forward strand.
TAAACACTCAGCAAATGTATAATGGATGGATGGATGGATGGATGGATGGATGGATGGATGGATGGGTGAATGGGTGGGTGAATGGGCATTCTAACTGCAGTATCACTAGGTTTCCATTCCCCCTGGATTCCACCAGTAGACTCAATAGACTCGCAGTCTTGATCTGCTCTCATGTGTAGCCAAAAATAGGACTTTTCTGTCTCCCTCATAATATGACAGTGTTGGGGGAAAAAAGAGATCTTAGAAACCTATTTTGAGAGCATGAGACATTAAATAAATGCAAGTCACTCAATTGTGGAGGACTGAAGAGAAATGTGGATGACTGAATCCTAGAGCCTATCACATTCACTCTTATCTCTGGTTTTTGCACTTGCTCTAGTTTAGAGTGAGGTCCAAATGCTTAGAACTGCATCTCTCTCCTTCCAGAAGAAAAATAAACCTGGTTCCTTCCCAACAGGCACCACCCTTTAGAATTCCTTTGCCTTATCAATTTCCTAACAGGGAATCATGTTTGCTCTCTGCTCAGGACGGTCTCTGTAGCTACCTGTAGGCTCTTTTAATCATACCTATAAATCAATAACCACCAAGCTACAGGCCACACTGCATTCTCCATCAACTCAGTATTTAGAAAGAAAAAACAATAACAAGATCCCCCAAGGGTTTATTGAGTTAAAAAAAAAAAAACTTTTCTATAGCCTTATTTATAAGTAACCCTTCCCACCTATTACATGAGCTAAGAATTCAGGCATCAGCTACCAGGAATCAATACCTTCTCAAATTGCTCCATCAATATGCACATTCATGTATTGCCTTCAAGGTTATCTTGGCTTCTTCAGGGCAGACATTCATTTTCTCCATTATAGCCATGCCCTTTAGGTTAGGTGAAACTAGTCAAAGGGAGAAACCTCTCACAAGGACATCAGCTTGTATATCTGTGGCTCTAAGAAGCAGGCAGACCTCACTGGTTAGAAGGGTGGGTGCACGTGGCCAGTATCTCCACTTGCTTTTCTTGTTTATCCAGGGAATTTACTTCCTGAGCACAGCCCCTCCAAGACTTCCCCAGACAGACCTCAAGGTCACCAACGAACCTCTGCTACTTACAGAAGCATCTTAAGCTCCTGCATCAGTTTCTGCTGAGGGGTTCCTGCTCTGATTAGGTGGTGGTGCTCTGGATCTGTCTGTCTCTCCGGTTTGGAGGACAGCTGTCTGCCCTGTGACTGCACTTCTCTGACAAATCTAAAAGAAATTATTGTTTTCCAGTTTGTTCGGATGTTTACTTGTTGTTGGAATGGAGTGGTGACTTCTAAGCAACTTCCGTGCTGACCCAGAAACCAGAAGTTGCAGGCACAATTTTTATTTTATACATTGGACAGACAAGAAACATCTCATTACCTTACATATACGTGTGTGTGCGTGTGTATAAATGCCCTTACATGCGTACACGTATTGCTACACTATACGCAAGGCACTGTCTTAACTGCTTTATAAACAAACTCGTTTGTTCTAAAAGCAACCCCAAGGAAACATCAAAGGCAGGTTCTTTTATCCTCCCCATTTTATAGGTGGAAAGACTGAGATTGAAAAAATTAACATTGTGGCCCCAGCCACTATGTAGGTAGCCCTTTCAGAATTCTGATTAATCTGATCTAAGCCCTCATCCTCCTGAATGGGAGGTTCTTACCCCTCTCTTGGGTTGTGGGGAGTCCTATTCAGAGACGACCGCCTGAAGGGGGTGAGGAGGACAGCTCTGGTCCCCACCAGTACAGCCCCTGCCGATGGTCTCCCTGTCCACGCCCGCTCATTCCCTGAAGCTGAGAGCTGCTTTGCTCATGTGTGTCTGTGGGAGAGCCTGGAGTTTGTGAAGGACTCTCAATAGTTGTATAAATATGAAAACATTTCATATTTTCCCATCCCTCTTCCCAACTGTGCTGTATCTAATCCCCTCCTTGCTTTGAGTCTCATTTCTTGCCCTTTCTTCCAGCAAGGGCCGGGGCGAGAGCATCAAGGTGCTAGCTTGGTGTCGCTCTAGAACATCTCTAGCCCCTCAAGGCTGGCTTCTGGGGCAAGAGAGTGGCACCATGGTAGGGAGGGGCTCAAACCTTGTTCTGATTTGGTCTGGTTTTATTTGGCAGTTTCCTGTGTAGATGATGGCTTTCTTGGGGTGCTGTTCAGCTTCACCCCAGCTCCTCTGCCTCGAAGGACTATCTCAAAGAGGTAGTCATGACTTCTGACCCCACTGGGGATCCATGCTGTCAGCCACTTACCGAGGAAGACATTGCCTGGTTGGACCCAGTAACCACTGGGCCATTGCGTGCCTCTGGTCCCTCCCCTAACTACCTGTGCCTTCCTGGGAAGCAGGAGGGACACTTTGCTCCTGCTCTCAGTCCCAGTGACAGGACAAAAAAGCCCTCCCACCCACCCCGGCCCCTCCTGGGAGGTGCTGCTTCTCTTTGCCTACTTGTAAAGAACAGTCCGAGCTGCTCTGCTGGCCTGTGGCACCGTTAGCACCTAATTCCACTTGAGGCAAAGAGGAAGAGAGGGAATGAGAACAGACAGGTTTGTGCCAACCTTTCACACACGTGTCCACAATGACTCCTCTCGGTAACTCTATGCAGAGTAGATACAGGTTAAGCAATTGAGTCTAGTAACCTGCCCTGTTTTCAAGCACTAGCCTGTGGCTAAGAGCTTTCTTTCTAGCACAGCCAGGCTTGCTGTGAGGGCAAACCCTGGCAGCGGGGAGAGCCGACCAAGAGCGACTTCACCATGGCGTGTTTCTCAGAGTACTGGCCCCTGTCAGTGTTAAACACGCTAGGCCTGTGTATCTCATCTCCCTAATTAAATTATAATCCCCCTGAAATCAGGAACGCATTAACCTTTTTTCCCTCTCATAGCCTTTAGAGCAGTACCTTTACATGAAAGGTTTATATTTGCTGGATGAGGAAATGAAGGAATGAGAAGACAAAAGCATCAAACACAAATATCTTGAGTCTGTGACCTTATCTCAGTAATGGTCACATTACTGTGAGCAGTAAGTATTCAGGAAACTTACATGGAATTCAGTAAGTTTCATAGTCTTGTGTGGGGGGCCGTATAACAATGAGAGAGTCCAAGGCCAAGGGTACAGGTTTCACTGAGAAAGAGAATTTGAAGCTCAGGATACTGGAGCAAACCAGGTAAAGTTTTTGCAAAAGTGGAATAAAATACTATTTGCAAATCTTCTCCTGGTCAGACTCTTTTTTTCAGGATTTTCTATTGAAAAATATTTGTTTTATACCAACAAAGTTAAGATTCTCGCAGCATGTATTCAAATCTGACTGCAACTTGGTCATCTCAAATTTTCATACTCACTTGTGAAGGAGAATCATAAAATGATGAGATTGATATTTATGTGTGGCTTATAGAAACAGTTTTGTTTTTTTACAGTTGCACATCATATTTTCAGAAGGTCTTTTTAATTTTTTTTTAACTGGAAGCAATGGCAAGGGATCGATATTCAATCAGTTCATGCAGGATATGATGACGGATTTGAGATCGCCAGGGTCTGGAATAGTTTGATGCCAAAAAAGTCAATAATTCTCAATTCATTCATTCATTCAACAAACATCTACTGCATATTTACTGGGCACTAGACATCAAAATATCAAGATAAAAGACGCAGTTCCTCTCTTCAAGACACCACAGACTTCCTGGGAATGTCGACGAGGGGGCAGCCGATTTCGGTGTTGTGGGCTAAGCACCACGGTAGAGGCAAACAGGGCTGTTGGAGGAACACTCCAGATGGGACTTAATCCAGACTCTGGGGGTGTCAGGAGGGGCCTCTTTAAAGCACTAAGGAGGAGGGGCGCCTGGGAGGCTCAGTGGATTAAGCCTCTGCCTTCAGCTCAGGTCATGATCTCAGGGTCCTGGGATCGAGCCCCACATCGGGCTCGAGCCCCACATCGGGCTCCCTGCTTAGCGGGGAGCCTGCTCCTCCCTCTCCCTCTGCCTGCCTTTCTGCCTACTTCTGTGCTCTCTCACTCTGTCAAATAAATAAATAAATATATTTTTTTAAAAAACAGTGAGGAGCCCGGCTTAGCGAAATAAGTCAACTGGAGAAAGACAACTACCACATGATCTCCCTGATATGAGGAAGTGGAGATGCAACGGGGGTGGGAGTTAAGGTGGTAGGAAAAGTAAAAATGAAAGAAGATGGGATCGGGAGGGAGAAAAACCAAAAGAGACTCTTAATGTCATAAAACAAACTGAGGGGGGGGGGGGGAAGAGGGGTGGGGTGGGGGGGGGGGGGTTACATCGTATGTTTAAATAAAGCTTAAATAAAGTAAAAAAAAAAAAAAACAGTGAGGAGGAGTGTTTTGAAGGGTGAAGGATTAACCAGATAAAGGAAGACAGAAGAGACATATAAAAAAGTCCAGTTTTAAACTGTGAGCAAGACAGGTGCCCAAACCACATATAATCACAAGAACCCTGAAAACAGGAGAAAATAGGGGTGCTAGATGTTCCGAGAGTTTTCTGCTTCTGCCACTCCCAATACCTAGAGAAGGGCCACCACCACCATCACGGGGTCACCAGCTCCCAAAGCCCTGAGCCCAGCCTCAGGTCTCAGCATCCCAGGCAGACAGCTCCTCCCCAGCTTTGGTCCTCTGTGCCTGGCCATGGGCCTACACTTGTCCACGTGGGCCTCAGAAAGGTAAAGCTTGGGTTTAGCTTGACAATGGGCCTTGAGAGCGTCTAAGCTCGGGTCCAGGTGGTCTTGTGTCATCTTTCTCAGTGCCCAGCCACAGGGATGAGGGTGAGGAGAGCCAACATGGGGTCCATCAGGAAGCCCGTAACAACCCAGCCAATCTTAATCCCTAGGGATCCCACAACTTCGATAGTCAATGGCCCTGTTTGATCTCAGTGTCCAAGACCGCAGAGAACTTAAACTCCACCCATGCTGGATGGATCCAGAGGCCGGGGTGGGCTAGCAAAGTCTCTAGGAGGGAGGGCGGCAGCTTTCCAGGCTGTACATTCAGGATGGAACAGGACCCTAGTCAGGAATTGGAGGAATGGGTAAGAGGGTCTGATGGGAAGAGAGCTGGTCTGGGTCAAACGATCCAAGACATTACATTAGTGCGAGGGGGTGAAATTTTAGGGTGATCCTCTGACGACTTCCTTCTCTTGCACAAGTCTGCCTCAGGGTCATAAATACAGTCCCCGGTACAGCTGCCTCCGTCTCCAAGTTGCCCTGTAAGCTCTGATTTCCCTTTATTGATAAGCTACAACCAGAAAGAACTGGAAGGATGCCTTTTATCGCACCATTTGTGCAAACCAGAGTTCACAGGAGGTGCCGATTCATTGGTAAATTTCTCTTGGCCGGAGAGCTGGTCTGGGGAAGGGACCCAGTCATATAGATCAGTGGGTGCCATTCACGGCAGCTGCCTCAGTGCTGTGAACCTCAAACATTGCTACTTGGCTCCAAGTCTGGGAACAGATGAATAAACCAGTGCACCAAAGATTAGACCACTCGATTTCTTTCCACTCCACGCCCTTGCCCCCACACTGACTCACCTAGTGTCAAAGACACGACAGTCTCGGGCCAGAGGTAAAATTGCAGTATGAACACATTCTGGAGCTCCCAGCACTGGTAGATCACAGCTAGGGGCAGAAAAACAGGATTTAAAATAGAGCCAGACTCTGAAAAATTCTTCCAGTTAGCAGACATGTAGAACTCAAGTGGAGGACTCCGTTCTCCACAATGCCTAGTCAAAACAGGAGCTCCATTCTGCTAGGCATATGCTCAGTAAGGAGGCACATATAATTACACACATGCCATGTATTATATCTGTCTTCTGAGGGGACTCTCACGAGATAGAATTTCTAGAATTCCTATGTTTGCAGGATACAAACCTACAGAGGTGCAATAAGCAGCGAGCGCATCTGTGTATGAAGTCACATTTTTAATGCACCCAATGTGTACTGCATCACGCTTTGCCGTATCTGAAACATCTCGTCCCGATGAAGTCGCAGCTCCGGAAGAAGGCTTGCAAATTTGCGGCCGACACAGCAAAATGGCCTGAAAAACAAGTATTCCAATGACACCATTCCTAAGCCACTACATGTAAGCTGAGTAATTTGATTACATAATTATGTAGCTCAGTATGACATGACGCCTTTCAAAAAAAAAGTGCATTCGTGCTCATCTTTTGTACGCCTTCATTTCAGATTCATTTTGTATATTTTTGCAGATTATTGATTAAATATGATGAGATGAAACATTCTGATAGAAGCCAAAAGCATGTGAAAAGAAAGGCTTTTTACAATTGTCTGTCCTTTTAAATATTATAATTTGTAGTGATTTATTTTCTCATTCTAAATAGATATTCACTTTCATGCCTAATTTTATATGTATGATTTTGAATTCTTTTTTTAAAGAGGGCTCCCCAAATTGCAAAAGCTTCTGATTCCACAAAACTGGGACTGCCCCTACTATCTAATTATCGTGATGCTAACTTGTCATACCCAATTTGCTTGCTCATGTCTACAAATATTTAATGAGTACTTACTATGTGCCAAGTACTGTGTAAAGTGCTCAGAATTTTTAATGTGTTTTCAGGGCTATTCCTTTATAGCAAACTATCAGAATATTTTCCTGGTCCATCTGAGAAATAATGCAAACCTCAAGAATTCAGCACATTAGAAATATTTTTTAAAAAATAGAAATAATTTTTAAATATATAGTATTCCTTGGAAATACTTTTAACTACAAGAAGGTATAAAGTGAAGCTCTATGGAGTTTGAGTTTTCCTCAAAGTTAAAATTCTCCCAGGTTATATATGCTAAAGCCACTTCTTTTGCAAGTTAGTTTTAATCTGGCCGATTGTGTATAATGACCTAAATTTTCTTCAGAAACTAGAGGATGGGTATTAAGGAGAGCACAGGGTGTTATACGCAACAAATGAATTGCTGAATTCTACAACAAAAACTCACAATGTACTATTTGTTGGCTAACTGAACATAATGGAAAAAAAAACTAGATGAACAGAATTCTGGGATTGTGTGACAGTTAAATATTACAGTTTTTAAAAAGAAGCACATGGAATCCCCTGGCATAACATGTACTAGTTACATATAACTTCCATGCAAAAGAAATGTTCATTAGAAATTTAACTGTGAGTGCCTGGGTGGCTCAGTCAGTTAAGGGTCTGCCTTCAATTCAGGTCATGATCCCAGGGTCCTGGGATAAAGCCCTGCATCAGGGTCCTGCTCCTTGGGAAATCTGCTTTTCCCTCTGCCCCTCTCCCCCTGTTCATGCTCTCTCTCTAAAAAATAAATAATCCTAAAAAAAAAAAGAAGTTTGACTGTATTTACATGACACCCAGGAGGGTTTCATAGTAACAACTCAGTTAGATCCCTCTTGGTTATAAAATGTACGTTGCTTTTTTTATATACAGTCAATCCAGCTTGCCTGGAATATTTTTATCTCACTTTCTGTGGCTTTGCTGGACTCGTAGCCCTGTGTTGCCTCTCATTCATCACTAGTATATCCATAATGCCTGTGACAGTGCCTGGTACACAGGACACACTCAATAAATATTGGTTGGATGAACAAATGAGCCATTTCCTAACTTTCTACGAAGGAAATAGGAGTGCATTTTGCCTTTGCAGCCAGAAACCTTTGATTGTTCCAAAACACTACCTACCAGCTCTTTTAGACTATTTGTTTCCCTTTCTTGTGCCTAATGTCAGATCAATAAGCATTATCCCAACTCGGAGTGCCTAGATAATGTATGTGCGTTATGATGATTTTTACTCTGTCGATGTTCATTTCGGAAAAGACAGCCTTCCAGTTTTATAATCATCCAGCCAATCTGTCCCTCCAAATTTGTGAATTTCAGCAGGCCTCATAACACAGTATGATAAGTTCTGATTGTGAAATTCCAGGCATACAAATAATGATGGAAGTGGTCAATTGCTTTAACAATGCCTAATAGCCCCTTCCTGGGGCTCAGCAGTTTCTGGTTGAAGTACTTACAGTTTGATTATAGTGAGTGATTATTACCTTATCAAGAATCATCTTATGTCTGCCATGTTTTCCTTCTGGGCTGAAAAAAGTTCCCATTAGTCCTCAAATCACTCACACTTCATCTTTCTCTCATTTACATCCACTCCATGACTCCTTTGCTTCATTCTTTCTATCTCAAAAGACTCCTTCTCGTCCAGAACACTCATATGGGGACCATATTGATAGACCCTAAATTTAAATGCACTTTCTGACAAATGGTGTTTTTCATTTGTGAATTTATCTTTAGAAAGCCTCAAACATTAGAAAAAATAAATGCTATGAATTATACATTTAGCCCATTGCCTTTTACCAACAAGAGTAAATGTATGTGAGAGTTAATACAAAATTCTGCAAAAAGTTATAGATGGATTAATATAATTTTACTTTAATATAATTTCTTCATCTCTGTTGAAACTGATGACAGGGTCTGTGTTCATTTGTAGAATTCAACTTGTGAAGTCAGAATTTGTTCTTTCTTTTTTCTAACATCTCTTGGAAAGTCTGAGTAATTCATTTGATTATCAAGAGAGATTTTTATATCAATTGTGTTAGTAATCCTCCAAAAGTTGTCAGCAAAAATGATCCGATGGGCTGGAATCATATACCACGCGGTGTAAAATCTTGACGTAATAATATGTTTCTCCATGAAAATCTTTCTGGAGAATTTTGGTTTCTTTCTGCTTCTACTCAGCAGACAAGGTTATAATGTAAGGACCCCACTTTGAAAAGTCTTCACAGCAACAGAAAGCAAAATACCCCAGAAATTATTCCATGCTTTCTTCAGATAAACCTTTTTTTTAACTTTATTTTATTTTTTCAGTATTCCAAGATTCGTTGTTTCTGCACCACACCCCGTGCTCCATACAATCCTATTATACCCACCACCAGGCTCATCTTTTTAGGACCTTTTAACAAGTTTTTGTTGTTTTTTCCAAATAAAGCAAAAGTCTTCAAGGTTTTTCCATATATCCCTTCTTAAAGTGGGTAATTCTACTCCTATTCCTTCCTCCATTTCACCAAATCCACATCACAATGAATAGTTAACATTATTAGCAATTTTCTTCTGAAATTCTTTTATTTTTAGAAGGAAACCATTCACATTTTTATCTTTCTCTTCCATTCTGATTAAAATGCAAAGATTCACGTGGAAAAACTTTTCCGCCTCTCCATTTTTAAAAAAAGTGCCATGGAAAATTGCGATGGCCTTGTTTTGATTTAGGGTTTTTGGAAAATGTCTTGACAATGGAACTTTTTCAGCTGGTAAAAACGAAACACGTGATGATCGAAACATGATTAGTATTCTTCTGAGAACAGGCATCCATATCAGAAATCTTGTGTTTGAATAGGCTGAAATTTGTCTTTGATAAAATCACACAATTATTTCAATGTCTTCACTCGCATTATAGAAATGTAACAAATTTTGAATAATTCTACAATAACAACTTCTACATCAATTGAAAAACTCTGATGAATTATTAATACAATCGTTGCAAATGTGTGCCATGTAACTGATCCTCACCAAGATTCTGATATTGCCATTATTGCAAAGCATCCCAGAGCTGGCACTAGAAATATTGCATGACACAGTGACAAGCTCATCAACAAGGCTGCTGAGACTGAGACCGGAGGAAAGATGGTCATTTAATTGGCCACGTCCGTCACCTGGCAGATGTCACTTCCAAGAATTTTCACACTAATTTCAGTGTTATCACTTAAATATCTTATTAACGAGTTGTGCGTCATGAATTACCACAGCATGTTCAGGAAACATCTTTAAATTACTGATACGCTGGGGAAGTACTATGGGTAGTGGTTGAAAGAACAGATTCTGGAAGGAAACTGCTGGGGTTCAAATCCCACTTCAGCCACTTATTAGTCAGGAGATACCGGTCCAAGTTACCTAAGTGTGCTCTGTGCCTCAGTTTGCTTAGAGTGAGATTATAAGAAGAGTTATGATGAGGCTGAAACAAATTATTGTTTGCACAGTGCTTAGAACAGTGCCTGGCACATAGGAAACACCATATAAACAAATATTTAAGTACACCTGTGGCTAGAGAAGTAGATCATGATTCTAAGATCTGGTGTTTCACATGACACTATTAGAGTGTTCTTGAGCTTCCAGAAGAAGGATGTTTTTCACAGTTGTTAGTCTTTTTGTTTGCGCAGGTGAAAATTTGGATTTAAACAGTATGAAAATTAGCCTAGTTGTACAATCCACATATCTGAATCTATGATTGTGTCTTGTGATGGGAAAATCAATGCTTGGGTTTTCTGTTTTGTTTTATTTGGTGGTCATTACTTCCATTTCCGCAGAATGATATTTTCAGTAAAACCAAATAGCAAGCTGATCGTTGACTATGGGAAGCTTCGATAGCCCCACAGAAGGTTCCGTTGAAGTCTTGAAGAAAATAGGCACTTGAGCAGATAGATGCAAGGAAGCTACAATTTGCATCAGTAAGCACAGAGAAAAACATCCTTGTGGAGTAACGAGGACTCACGGGGAGCTAAGGGGTTGCCAAGTGCTCGTGGAGAAAGCTTCTCAGATGTCCCCATGTCCTCATGTGGGAGAGGTGCTCAGGGCCGTGGCTCTGCCTTTCCATCTGTTAGATCCTGCCAGGTCACAGGAAGCAACTTCGGGGAGAAGGGCTTGAGTGTCTTCTATGCCAGCAGGTCATCCTGAAATGCCAGCTATGCTCCACCTGTTGCAAAGCCATAACATCTGGATCTAGCATCTGGTTCTGGAAACCATCTCTCGCTAGGCCACAAGAGCTACCTCACTCCATTCCACAGATTACATCCGGGGGTAACAAACTATAGGCCACGGGCCAAGTCCATCCAAGTGCCTGATGTTGGTTTTTTGGGGGGGGGTTTCCAACCCACAAGAATGATTTTTACATTTTTTAAGGGGTGAGAAAATAATCAAGAGAAGAATACTACTTTTGTGACAGAGGGGGGAACAAAAGCTCTGCTACTCACATTTCAGGGTACCCCTGTAGTTTTATTTGAACACAGATGTGGTAGACGGAATTCTGAGGGAGCTCCCAATGTTCCCACTATCTTGTATATATATATTCCCTGTATAATCTCTCCTTCTCTCAAGTGTGGATGGGACCTGTGAATATGATGAGGTATCACTCCCATGATTATGTTACCTTGGATAGCAAAGTTAAGGGATGTGATTTTTTGCAGATGTAATTAAGGCCTTCAATCAGTTCAGTGTGAGGTAACCAAAGGAAGATTACCTTGGGTGGGCCTGCCTTAATCAGGTGAGTACATAAAAGGTGGCTTGGGCTTTTCCCTAGTGTCCCCCTGAGATGAGATAGATAGCTCATCTATTATTGTTATCAAGTGGCTCTGAATCAGACAGCTGCAAGGCAATGCATTCTGCCGACAAGCACTTGAACTTGGAAGAGGATCCCGAGCCTCAGATGAGGCAACAGCCCTTAGAAAACCTTGATTATAGCCTGAGCAGAGGACCCAGCTAAGCTGACTCTTGACCTGTAGAAACTGTGGGATAATAATTGTGTATTGGTTTAAGCCACTAAGCTGATGATAATTTATTACACAGCAATGGAAGCAATAGGATAGCCACGCCCATTTGTTTAACTATTGTTTGTGGCGACTTTGGGGGTACAACCCTGGAGCTGAGTGGCTGCGATAGACACTGCATAGCCCACAAAACATAAAACATAAGATAGTTACAGAAAAAATTTGCAAACCCCTGGGTTATATAATTATGACCTGGCATCACACATACCAACCACACAGCAACCATGTAAGAGGGATTGATCTATGGTCACACTTAATAGGATGAAGGCTGAAGAAAGAACAGAGGTCCTGCTAAATCACTTTGTTGTTCATCTGAAACTAATATAACATTGTATACTGGCCAATTCCAGTAATAAAAAAATTTAATAAGTAAATAATAAAATGAAATTTTATGGGGTGGCTGGAAAACATTGCCTGAAGAGGGTTGTTGGGTCCATGATTTTCTGAGTCTCCTTGTATATACTATGAGCTGCTCCCCATTCCTATTTACTATGAGTTCATACATGATTAAACTATCAGAAGATAAAAACTAAGAAAGAACAGATGTCTTTCTATAAGCAAAGTTTATTTTACTGATGAAGGTATAAAAACAGACATGTGGATGGCGATGAGTCGTTCCAGAGTTCTATTCTTTTGAATAGTCTCATGAAAACATTCCTTGCTTTTCTAGTCCCTGTATTTGTGGAGACAAACCAGACTTTCATAATTAAGTCATTTTGAACTTCAGACAGCTTTAAACCCAGACAAAATAACGATGCTTGGTTAGACAAGAAATGCTCAATATGGCTATCGCCTTAACACTGCCATCAACTTTGCCTGGCAGCTACTGTTGCCGCTGCTGGGGCGAGCTCTCCGTTTAGGGACACCAGCATGCCTTGTCGCGCCCATGTGGCCAGGGCTGGACGCCACCGCCGCCTGAGTGGGCATGGTTCCCCAAGTCACTGGTGTTCCCTAAGCCTCTACCCTCTCCTGCCACATCCTGACCTGATCGATGCATTTGTTTGGAAGACACGGAATGTCTACTCTGCCAGTTGGGATTCAGCAGTAAACAGGGAAGATGGGGGTCACTGCCATGTGCTCACGATCTAGTGAAGAAGATGTGTACTAAGTAAGACACTGAAAGTGAAAGAAGTGAGTGAAGAAGTACAGTGCTCTGGGGACACACATCCAGGATCCTAGATGAAGAGGTGTCCTAGAAGCCTTCTATAAGGAAGTGTCGCCTGAGCTGTGTTGGGCTTAGCCCAACTCGTGCTTACCTTTTCAGGCACAAGAGAAGTAAAACACAGCTCACAATATTCCTTCCTGTCCCCCATTTCCTCTCTTTTCTTTTCCTTATAGGCTGATTTTATATGCTTGGGGTGGTTAAGGACATAGTCTGCTCATGACTTTGTCTTATGTCAGTCTAAATGTGGGTATTTCCATGTTTGTGGAGTTTTCTGAATCTTCTTACACAGCATGTTATTCTACTCTAGAATCCTTCCATTCTTTAAGAATTTAAATTAAACTAAAAGCTAACCTTGTGTCATTTTCTTCCTTGTTTTAGATTCCCTTCATTCTGTTTTCGTAGGGTCCTTTCAGGCAGTATTTGCATATTTACACATTTCAGTAGTTTATTTAAACATATTTCACGAGGGCCTCCAAAGTGGCAAGCATTGGGCTAGATGTAGGGGACAAAATGGTGAACAAAAACCAATAAAGGGCCTTCCCTGAAAGAATTTATGGTCTACGTGGGAGAGCAGACAGGTTAGTTAATTTACTGCACTAATGAAAACAAAATTACAAACAGAGAAAAGAGTATTGGAAAAAGAACGTGATTCTATGCCTGCATTTTAGCAAAGTCACCTGACAGAGACTGGAAACCACTAGAAAGGGGTTCCCAAGAAGATGTAAAGAAGAGACGATGTACAAGGAGGGGTACAAATGGGGGGTGCATGTCCAAGGACTCAGCAAGGAACTGGACAGTCCAAGGCACTGAACAAAAGGTTAGTGGCTGAAGCACAGAGGAGCAGGCATTGTGGTACAGGGAAGGCTCGGGGGCAGTGGAGCAAGGGTACGGTTAGATCCATATTTTGAAAGGGTGCCTTGAACTTCAGTATGAAGAATAGAGAACAAAGGGCTGTGGCTAGTGAATATGGGGAGGCCAAGGTAGGAGGCTAATCCATCTTTCCTGGCAAAGATGATGATAAATTGGTCTCAGGCATGTCAGTGGAGAATGAGAAAAGTGATCCATCTGAAAAATATTTGGAAGGTAAAAGAATCAATAAGCCTTGTACGACAGCTTGCATGCACCTGGCACTGTTCTAAGCATTTGTTTGTTGTTGTTGTTGTTCTAAGCATTCTAAGACTGCCCTGTTGGATGCAGTGGCCACCATCCACCTGTGGCTATAAGCACGTGGGATAAGGCTAGTCCAAATTGAGCTGTGCAGGAAGTATAAAATACAGATTCTAAAGAGAGCAAAAACTAATGTAAAATACCTCCTTAATTTTGTATTAATTGCACATTGAACAATAATATTTTGGATATATTGGGTTGAGTAACTTTTATTATTATAATTAATTTCACCTCTTCCCCATTCCCTGTTTTTTATGGGGCTATCAGGAAATTTTAAATTACACATATGGCTCACATGCTACTTCTATTTGACAGTGCAGCTCTAGATATGCCAACTCTCTTAATTCTGCCAACAACCCTTTTAGGCTGAATTCCACTTACTGCAAACTGAGGCATGGGGACCCCAGCTGTTAATGGCCTCCAAGCAAGTAAAAAGTAAAGCGAAGACTTGAACTCATGTAATCTGGTTCTGGAATCTATTCTCTGAACCACTACACTTGCACTGCCTCTTGGAAGGGATATGATGCTGAACACCTCCAATTTCTAGATTTTGCTAGAGTGGCCTAAAAACCGTTTTTGTAATTGGCACACGTGGAATGTTAGTTATAAAAATAAGCTCGAGGGGCTCCTGGGTGGCTCAGTGGGTTAAAGCCTCTGCCTTCGGCTCAGGTCATGATCCCAGGGTCCTGGGACCAAACCCCGCATCAGGCTTTCTGCTCAGTGAGGAGCCTACTTCCCCCTCTCTCTCTGCCTGCCTCTCTGCCTACTTGTGATCTCTGTCTGTTAAATAAATAAATAATCTTTTAAAAAATGAGCTCTGTATCTTTTTTAACTTTTTAAAAAATATTTTTTCATTTATTTGTGTGAGAGAGAGAGCATGCATGAGCCAGAGGAGAAGCAGAGGAAGAGGGAGAAAGAGAAACTCAAGCAGACTCCACGCTGAGCACAGAGCCTGATATGGGGCTTGATTCCAAGATTCTGAGATCATGACCTGTGCTGAAACCAAGAGTCAGCCACTTAACTGCCTGAGCCACCCACGTACCCCTCAAAATCCTTTTAATATATTTGCTACTAATGCACTCTTTTGTATCTAAGTACAGATTATGTCCCCATGCCTCCATTTCTCAACCATAAAATGCTAACAATAAAAAAAATTATCTTATATCATTGTTACAAAGATTAAATGAGATGATACCTGTAAATTTAGAATAGTACTAGGCACATAGCTATTATAATTATTATTTTTTAAGATCTTATTTATTTAATTGAGAGAGTGACAGAGAGCACAGCAGGGGGAGGGGCAGAAGCAGAGGGAGAGGGACAAGCCAACTTCCTGCTGAGCAGGGAACCTAAGGCAGGGCTCAATCCCAGGACCCTGAGAACATAACCTGAGCCAAAGGGAGACACGTAACCAACTGAGCCACCTGGTGCCCTCATAATAATAATAATGATGATGATGATGATGATTAAAAGGAGTTTATGATATTGTACTAAATGTTTTGCTTTATATTTTGAATTTGCTTCATTTTATTCTTTATTTACTATTTGCCTCTTATTTCTGTTCTTGTGCTTTTTGTTAGTTTAAAGGTACGTACAATTTGGCTGTAAATAAAGAGTTAGAATGCTCCTCTGTAGTCTGTGTAAAAATACACTAGAACTTTTCTCATTGTCCTAGAAGTGCAGCTAAGATCGAACACGCTAGGCTGTAAATGTGCCATTATTGAGGGATAATCTCCTCCCTCCAGGGCTTACAAAAATTGCTAAGAAGTATCTTTGGACTGTTCCTACAACTGCCTGCCTCCCTTTGCAAGATCCCAGTCAATACAAAGTAGGGATTAAGACTGAGGAGGTAGGGTTAGGGGGAGTGAAGTATTTGAGACTGGTCTCTCCACTCCTCCTAAAAGGGGCCTCAAGAGACTACCAGTTAGGACCAGGCATCCCACAGGAAGAGGAGACTAGCTTTTCATTCTCTAGTTAGGACTGCTTAGCTAGGAGACTTGCTGATTTGTTCCCAGAGCTTGTGACCATGTAACAGATACTTATGGAAAAGCAACATGGCAGGGAAGGAGAGGCAGGCATGAAACTGCCAGGGATCTGCTGTACGATCCAGCTGTATCTTGAAAGGATCTGCTAAAGCTCAGGGAACTACTTGGGAATGAGTTGCAGGTCAGCAAACAATGGTAACTGACCACCATCCATATCCCTCCCACAGCCAACCAAGGGGAGGACACGAGCTTGCCCAGGATGGCAGGAAGATATTAGTCCTTTCGTCCATTTTCCCCTGGCACCTTAGAGAAGTTGAGTTTTTAGAAGGAAGTGGAGAATAGGACATCTTGACTATAGGTTTTGCTTTGTGGTTACCATGAGGCTTACATATAACAGCTTACAGTCTAATTTATGTTGATCACAAGTTTGATCCCATTGTGAAGCTCAACATTATTACTCTCCTCCCAATGTTTTACGTGTTTGAGATCATATTTTGCATCTTTTTTATCTTGTGTATCCCTTAACTAATTATTGTAATTATAGTTACTTTTACTACATTTTTCTCTCAAACTTCATACTAGCTTTATAAGAGATTAATCCAATACTTTTACTATATTTACCTTTCCAGGGAGATCGATTCTTTCACATGTGTTCTTGTTACTAATGAGCACTCTTACTTTTCAGCTTAAAGAAGTTTCTTTACCATCTCTTGTAAGATCAGTTTAGTGGTGATGAAGTCCTTTGGCTTTTGCTTGTCTGGAAAACTCCATCTCTTCTTCACTTTTGAGTGATAACTGCCAGGTAGAGGGTGGTCAGTTGGCAGGTTTTTGTTTTTTGTTCTCTTTTAGCACATTGACTATATCATGCCACCCTCTTGTTGTCTGCGAAGGTTCTGCTGAAAAATCTGTCGCTAGTCTTACAGCAGTTCCCTTGTATGTAAAAAGTTGTTTTTCTCTGGCTGTTATTAACATCCTCTCCTTGTGTTTAACTTTTGACATTTTAATTATGAGTCTTCCTGTGGGTCTTTTTGGATTCACCTTATGTAAAATTCTCTGGGATTCCTGGATCGGGAGGTCCGTTTCCTTCCCCAGGTTAGGGAAGTTTTCAGCCATTATTTCTTCAAATGAGATTTTGCCTCTTTCCTTCTCCCTTCTTCTGAGATCCCTATGATATGTACGTCAGTCCATCTGATGTTGTCCCATAAGTCTCCTAAGCTATTTTTACCTTTTCTCATCCTTTTAGATTTCTGCTGCTCTGATTGGTTGAGTTCCACTGCCTTGTCTTTGAGTTGAAACTTTCTTTCTTCTGCTTCATCTGCTGTTGAACCCCTCTAGTATATTTTTCACCTCAGTGTATTCTTCAGGCCTATGACTTCTTCTATTTGGTACTTTCTTATATTTTCCATCTCTTTGATGAATTTCTCACTGTGTTCATCCTTTTGACTCCCTAGTCTGATCAGCATTTCTAAGGCCATTACTTTGAACACTTTATCACATCAATTGCTTATCTCTATTTCATTAACTTTTTTCCCCTGAGGTTTTATCTTGTTCTTGCATTTGGAACATATTCCTCTATTTCTTCATTTTGCTTGACTCTGTATGTTGGTTTCTCTATGGCAGATAAATCGACCCCCTCTTCCAGTCTTGAAGAAGTGGCCTTATATAGGAGAGGACCCTGGTTTAACCCTGCCTCAGCTCCTGGTTTTCTCTCAACCCTCTGTGCTTTTTCAAGTAGCGTATTATATTTTTAATATCGCCTAGCAGTTAAGGATATGCCAAAACCTGTCAATATCCCAAAGGGGAGGAGCTCAGCATTTAGAGTCAGGCTGACTAAAGCCAGAACCTCAGGCAACAGCTTTCTAAAGTGTGTGAATATAAACAGTCCTATAGGACTGCAAATGCAGCCCCACTGGCCACCCCTGGCTCTGGCCACCTGAAGAGGTGTTCCCTGAGTGGCAATCACATAAATCATGAAGAATAGATAAGCTCTTTTCTGGGTGATACTGGTGAGTTGAAGCAGGTCAGAGGGAAAGCAGCAAGATGGCATCCACAGCCTATGTTCCTCAAGAGCAGTTCCACAGGCCACTAAATGTGTGCCAAACCTGAGTCCTGCCTCTCAGACCAAAACTTCAAGACAAGCCTCCTTCACAGAAAGACTGGGGATTGTACCCCGGGCTACTGTCTGTGCAGTGCCCTAGGGATGATAGCCTGCCAAGAGCCATCTCTCTGTCACAGGATCTTGGGACCCAGGAATGCAAGCCCCCCTGGCCACCAGAGCCGGGCAATCAAGGGGCATCCCCAGGGGGGGCAGCTGCAAAAACTGGGGCTTCAGACACAAGAAGCAGAACACCAGGATCACCTAATGCTCCCTCCAGGAGACACTGGCACTCACACTGAAGTGCCGAAGGTGAGCATGAAGACAGCACCTGCCCTTCGAGGTCTCTGGAAAGGTTATAATCCATCCCAAGATGCATGCCTAATCAGAAGCCTACCCCTTAGGTCGCACTCATGATGATCAGCTAATAGGCCATCAGAGAAAAACCAAGTTCCTGGGCCTGTTGCTTCTTACTATGCTCTAGGGATGGTAGATATTTAAGAACTGTTTCTCTGTTGGTTATAGTCCTGTGGAATTCACAGGCATGAGCCCCACTGGCAACCAAACCCAGGCAATATAGTGGTATCTCCCAGCAGAAGTCAGAAAAATCAGGGTGCCAGACAGGAATTCCTATTCTATAATAATCCGTGTCAACCAGACAGGGTTCCTGTCTGACACGGATTATTATAGTCCTATGGAACCAGGAACACAAGCTCTTCTGGCCTCCATTGACAGGTGATAAAGGGGCATCCCCTAGACTATTTCTTAATAGCTTTGTTTGTAAGTCAGAATAAAAGCAACCTTGAACTAAGTCCAAGCTGTCCTTTTCAGTCATCTTTGTACCTGGTCAGTCTTAGCCCACATTTGTGCCATTCTTCCCTCTCCCTGGGCAGATGTTGCTAATGGATCAGAGCACTCTTTCCTGCTGAGTCCAAATGTGCCCCTGTAATTCTCAATACTGTACTTCAGGCAGCCACTGCCATCCAACCAGAGTTAGCAAGAAGGTTGGAACTAACTAACCAAGACTGAATTTTATGCCAAAGACAGAAATACTAAACAACTCCAAGCTAAAGGTATTAGGAAACCCAAATCTTTTTGTGCTTCCACTATTTTTCAAACCAGAGAAGGCATACAATAAAGAATATGGCTATGTGTCAGCTATCCCACTTCAATTTTGATTGTTTTCATGGCTTTCCAATCTTGCATCTATTGTAAAGTTTCCTCTCCATTTCGAAGATGTTTTGACTCACTTCCTCTTCATATCCTCTTAAACATGGTAGCCATTCAGTGGCTAGATCTAGCCTCTCCACCTAAGAGCCCTTCTCCTCCATTTTAGACTTTCCAACGTTTAATATCCTCTCAGTGTCACCATCAATAGAGCTGTGAGTGAGCTCAACCTTTCCCTGGAAGTGGTGATTTAATGTGTGAATTATACAGTTATTAGAATGGGTGTCAGGGAAACAGTGTAATATATGTAATGTGGAGGTTGATGGGGCCAGAGAAGCTGAAACCGTCTGGATGATTTCTGGCACTTCTTTTAATGCTATGTCAGTTATTCTTATGACCAATCATTCAAAGCTGTCTATTACCTTCTAATAATAATAATAATATTTTTCACTTAATGTTGCACCTTTCATCAAAGGATTTCAAAGAGCTTTGCAAACATTCATTAGCACTTTATGAAGTGGGCAGGTAATATATAAATACCAAGTCACATGTCCCTGAATAGCAGCCATTAATAGTTCCCTTGACACCACTTCAGGTTAGGGCAGAAACAAAATAAGACCATATAAATGAAAAGTCAGGCGTTATCATTATCGACATTTACTGGGCATCCACAGAATCCTACCAAAGATAAGCCTCATTTTCTTGTCTCTTAGTGTGGCTAAGGTGGTCTGTTTCCCTCCTCTTGCTACCTCTCCCCAGACACATGAACACCTCTTCCTGAGACACAGTACAGACTAATGGACACACAATCCAGAATACCGGATTCTTTCAGCCTTATGACTCTAAGAATCCTCCGCTAATAGCAGACATATTGATGGGAAAATTCTCACTGCCCTAAAGATGATCCTTACACAAGAATCCTAAATCCCTTAAGCCCTATCCTCAGAACAAAGTAGAATGATTGGAATGCACACCAGAGGCTAGGAAGGCGAAGCTGCCAGATTCTGGGATTGAGGGGAGTTAGAACAAATAGTTTGGGTATGAGCAATGACCATCTGAAAAAGTGGAAGAGGCAGGCTAGAAGCCAACGTTATAGATACCCTGGATGAGTGGCTGGGGGCAAGAGGGAGAGGAGAAGAGTCATCTCTAGACCCCCAGCTTTTAGGTAATTTTGTGGGAATTAGAAGATATAATTAGAAACAGAACCAAGAGCCAGTTTCATACATTCTTCTTGACTTGTGTGTGTATGTGTGTGAATGTGTGTGTGTGCGTGTCCACCCACCAGGATGTTCCTAAGAACAGGCTAGGTTAGGCTGTGGTGATAAACAGCCCCCCCAAATTTTGAGGCATTAACACACGAACAACAAAAGTTTCATTCATATTTAATCCATCGCAGGTCCAGTTGGCTCTTCAGAACACTTGTCCTACATGTAGTAGCTCACCATTCCAGGCTTCAGTCTTGGGTTTCTCCATCTCAACGTGATACTTCTTGGTCTACTATGCTAAGAGAAAGAGGGAAAATAACACACCAGCATTTAATTGCTTTCCCCAAAAGGGATACATGTCATTTTTACTCCTAGCCTATTGGCTAGAACTAGTCACATTGTTCCACCCAACAAAAGGGGGGGGCGGGAAAACATAGTCTTTCATATGTCTGAGGAGGGGAAGAAAATTAGAAATCTCAGTGAGCATTAGTAACTAACGCCTATCACAACTAGTAAGTACACAGTGGTGGTTTAGTTTGGTACCAGGGCAGTGGAATCATCTCTAAACCTTAAAAAACAACATGATTGGGCATAGGACAAGAATGTTATCACACATGGGTTAGTCTGTCTTGCCTCATGCTCTCATGCTCTGTGGGCACGGTCAGTCTGAAGGTAAATAAATCCTCAACATGATACAGCCCAGATATAGCTAGGAATGACTTTGTGTTTTTTCCTGCACAAATCTTTCTTCCAAAAATTATGCATCTCATGCTTTCTCTCATATTTTTACCCAGTAATAAAGAAAGGTCTGAGTTAACATATTTCTCCTTGCTCAACCCCAAATTTCCTTTACACAAAGAGTGTTTGTTCTCTGACTACAAAAACAGCATGCAAAGGGAAGAATCCATTGAGCCAATATTTCCATGCTCTCTAAGAAAGTTCCGTTCCCTCTCCTTCTTGAAATTCAAGAAATGATGATCATTACACTGACTTAAGCAATATTCACTCTCAATTACCCACCAATGCATTATCCATAATGTTTCCTAATCATTGTTGATGTTATTATGTTAGGAAGATATTTTTCACATTAACTCACTACTTCTTCTTTAAAAGAAGAGACTTTTCTCTCTTTTTTTTTTTTAGATTTATTTATCTGAGAGAGAGAGAGAGCAAGGGGTGGGGAGAAGCAGACTCCCCACTGAGCACGGAGCCTGATGTGGGACTGGATTCCAGGCCCCTGAGATCATGACCTGAGCCAAAGGCAGATGCTTAACCAACTGAGTCACCCAGGTGTCCCAGAAGAGACTTTTCTTATAGAAAGTTTTTCTTAAACCAAAACAGATTTCATGTTCTCCATATCAGAGAGTATGAAACACCGACTGACCAGTGATCAGTATGAAACACAGACTGACCCAGAAGCTCAGTCAAAGCAAAGTCTACTGTGCCAGAAAAAATGCCAAGACGAAGAGGAAGAAAAGGAGAACTCCTCCTATCACAACTGAGGTCCCAACAACCCTTCATTAGAATTCTTCCTAGTGGTGAGCAAAATGGATCTGAGAGGTATAAGACTAAAAAGTCAGGAGGCTGTTCCCATACTTCTCATCTATGCGACTCTGGGGAACTTGATTTCTTGGTTAATCTGTTTACCTATCCATAGAAATGAAACAATAATACTGTTGACATCATCATAGTGTCATAAAGAATAAATAAAATTATATATGTAAGATGACACAAAGAAGGTAGTAAAATTTATCTCCCCTTCCTGAAAAGTTTGCTCCATATACCCCTCCATCTCCTTTTCTCAATTTCTCTGTCTCTCTCTCTCTTCATCCCTAACTTTTCCCAAGGCAAAAATTGAAAAGCTCACAAAGGGGGCATCTGGGTGGCTCAGTCAGTTAAGTGTCTGCCTTCAGCTCAGGTTGTCATCCCAGGGTCCTTGGATTGAGCCCTATATTGGGCTCCCTGCTCCACAGGGAGTCTGCTTCTCCTTCTCCCTCTGCCCCTCCCCCCCCAACTCATGTGCTGGCTCTCTCTCCCACTCTCAAATAAATAAATAAAATCTTAAAAAAAAAAAGGCCCACATAGAATTTTCTTTTCCCAGGGCCTAATCCCATTAGGCCTTTAAAACAAAGCTGCATTAGACCTTGGCCAGGTGAAATTCCATTAGGCCTTAAACAAAGGAACATGTCTCTCATTATATATATTAGGAGACATCAACAGAAGAGAATTGCTAATAACAAATCTGTATGGGTACTATTCATTATTCCTCAATATAAGTACATGTGCAGTGGCCCTTTAGCATATCTTCCCGGAGAAAACGGTATTAATATTTCCTTCTCAAGGAGCGCCTACCCTCAGATTTATATACTCTTAGTACCTCTTCATGCTTCTTCCTCATGAATCTCAACCCATCTTTTGGGAAACCTCAGTTCCCCTTTTGAAGATTGGCCTCAGTTGCAAATCAATCTCCTCCCACACCCCAACCCAAGGTATGTTTCTCCGAGTTAACTGACTAGTTAAATGTATGGTAGCACCCTGACCAGGGCTTCAGCTGGAGAGCTAGTAGGAACAGGATCCCAGTTTCCTAGCACTGCTCAGCCTGGGGAGGACACAGGCCTGCCAAAGTGAATCCACTCCCGACTTCCTGCTCCATCAGTATGAACTGAAGGCACGTCTACTTCTTCTCCTCAGCTTTTTTTTTATAGTTTTATAGTTGGGCTCAACAGACACACCCTCCAAAGACAAAGAATTCCCATTCATTCATTCTACAAATATTTACTGGGCACCTATGTGTGCCAGGAGCTCTCCTGGACTTAGAGGACAGTTGCTTCTCCCATGAAGCTTGAGTTCTAGTAGAAGGGTGTGGTGGGTATCTTCTGGTTGCCCTGCCATATCCTCTCTCCCCACTCTACAAGCTAACTTTATGCCTTGGAGACTGACCTTTATGAATTGAATCCATTGGTAGTCTTGCCCTTCAGCTTCTGCACCAGCAGAAGTCTGGATGGAAGCAGGAACGTAAGGTCTGAGTGTTTCTTTCCTCTAACACCCTGTGTTCTGGGCCAAAGTCCTGCCAAATGGACTCTTCTGTAAACTATAGCTACTCTCTCCAGGCTCAAGTAGCTAGTCCCAGACCCTACCCCATTCAGGCCTTGCAGTGTTAACAGTTTTCTATTATTGTTGCCATAAGATAGGGGTACTACTATCACTTGTTTGTTTCCCTTTACCTGCCTAAATCTTTGTAAATGATCCTTTTTTTCACCTCTCTTCAACTCTCCCATGTGAACAGGATATTTTCCGGGGAACTCTTTGATGCAGAGAAACACACAATCAGAATGATTCCAGTACTGCTTACAAAACATAGATGATTGTAAAAGGAGATAGGGTGGCAGTGGAAAGGCATTATAAAGGGTAGCCAGGAATGGCTCTTTGAGTAGGTGACTTGACTAATGAACAGAGTTCAGCAATGCTCTGGGACAGAGACTTCCAGATAAAGGGAAAAGCAAGTGCAAAAGATCCAAAGCAGGAATGAGCTCCGTATATTCAAGGAAGGAAAATGAGGCCAGTGTAGTTAAGGAGAAGGAGTGTGATTGTGATGGATTGGAGAAGCAGGCAGGGGCCAGATCAAGTGGAGCCTTGGGCCATGGTAAGGAGTTTAGATTCCATTGTAAGTACAAGGGGTTTAAACAGGAGGGCGGCATAATTGGAATTACATCTTTGACAGAATGCCCTCAGCCTGATCTGTGAGAATAGGTTCTTGGGGACAAGGGATAAAGTAGGAAGATCCACTTGAAGTCTCCAGCAGCAGTTCAGAGGGGAGGTGATGGTGAACCTGGACTATGGTGATGGTGACGGAGATGGACAGTGAACAGTGTTGAGAGCTCATACATTTTGGAGGAAGAACTCACAGGATGTTCCAGTGAATGAGATGTCAGCAGTGAGGAAAAAGGGAATCAAGGATGACCAGGAGGTTTGACACTGGAGGCACTTTGTATGTGATAGTGCCCTTAACAAAGAAGGTGAACACTGGGGGCTGAGGGAGGGGGGTGATTAAGACAAGACATACAAATGGAGATGTCAATCTCAGAGATGTAATTGTGGGTGTCATCAGCATATAGAGGGGGATTTAATGCAGAGGGGCTGGACAGGCTGACTGAGGGAGGGAAAGCAGTTCATCAACACCATCTAAACCTGGAGAGATGAAGAGAAATCATTTTCTAACTGCTCATAAATTTCAAGGTGCTGTTCTCTCAATAGCATCACTGTGTCACATTAATATGCAGAACAATATTTAGTTTCTTCCCTTCATTTTCTATTTCTAAATTGGGTATCTTCAGGCCTGCAGAAAATCAGAGGCCCAGCTATGAGCCATATACTTTCAATAACTGTAAGGGACAGTTCTCTAAGTTTCTCTAAGGAGAAATGCAAAGAGGACTTGAGCTCACAGGGATGACCTGATTAATTTTTTTTTCCACGGACTCTCTCTCTCCACAATTTCTGTTTGGGGGAAGGAAGGGATGCTCTATTCGTTCTTATATTTGGCAGACATTTACTGATTGCCTATGATGGGTCAGTGTCTAAGTGCTGAGGTTAGCAGAAAACAGGGAAGAAAACAAAAATCTCTGCCTTTACAGTACTTACCTTCTAGTGGGGGTAGACAGAAAATAATGACTATAATTTTTAAAATTCAATGACAAAATGTGCTACAAACTGGTAATAGCTATGGAAAAACTAGATGAGAATGAAGAGTATTCAGAGCATGGAGGTGGGTTCTAACTCTAAATAGGGAAGTTGGGGGGGGGTCTCATTGTGTAGATGATATTAGAGAAGTGACTTGGAGGTAAATAATTAGCTAAGCAGTTTAGGAGATAGCATTCCAGGCAGGGGAAACAGTAAGGGTCTAAGTCAGCAATGAGCCTAGCATGTGGGAGGAACAGCAAAGAGGCCCAGGTGACTTAGTCATGCCTAGAATACCCTTCCTTCCCAATACCCAGTGGGTACCACTTGTCCTTCAAAGTGCTGTTCAAATCTGATCTCCTCCATGAAGCTCTCCCCAGAGCCCACAGTTCACACTAATCTTCTCCTCTCCAGAAGACCTCAGTACCCACAATCAAGATCACGCAGCTTAGAAGTTGTTTGCAGACAGCTTTATTAATTTTGTTTCCACAAGTAAACTCTGGAGCTTTCTGAATTCAGGGGACCACTCTCTGTACTCTTTATGTCATCCATGGCACATGATAAGTAAACAATAAATATGTTTTGATTTGTTGACTAAATGAGCAATTCTTTTTTTTTTAAGATTTTATTTATTTATTTGACAGAGAGAGATCACAAGCAGGCAGAGAGGCAAGTAGAGAGAGAGGAAGGGAAGCAGGCTCCCCGCTGAGCAGACAGCCCAATGCGGGGCTTGATCCCAGGACCCTGGGATCATGACCTGAGCTGAAGGCAGAGGCTTTAACCCACTGAGCCACCCAGGTGCCCCTAAATGAGCAATTCTTAAATCATTTATATTTGACTTTGAAATGCAGGCACATAAATATGCATACACATATGCCCAGAATCTTCTTCCTGTCTAGTACTGACCCCTTTCCAGGATCTGGCTCTAATATCAAAATATTGGGAACCAAGGTGGACAGAAGGGATGGAAAGGTGAGGAAGCTTCAGGCGATAATGACTTACTGAAAAATGAATTCAAGCCACAGAATTCAAGGATATATTTTAAAAACAGTACAGGGCAAGAAGCAATAACCCCAGGGTCTCAAACAAGAAGAACTGAACAGTACAGGGAAAAGGTGAAAGGGAGATTTCTGTAAATTTTGTAACTTTAAAACTTTCAACCATGTGAATGTATTACTTCTTCCAAAAAAAGAGAGGGAAAAAAAAAAAAAACACTGTAAGAGAGACTATCTTAGTAACAGACTAGGTTGGCAAAGCTGACAAATGTTTCACTCTCCAGTGGGTTTTCCAACGTTGAAAAGGAAAGTTGACATCCTTGGAAGCCTGCAGCATTAATTAGAAAGATGAGATTTTACTTTGCAATTAGACTTCACATTTTCCATTCCACTTGCTGCAACCCAAGAACTAAATGTGGTCAGTGTTATAGGAGGAGCCCTCTTCTATCCATCCCCATGTTGTCACCCAACGCTATGGACAAGACTTCATCTCTTGTCCTCCGGGGGAGTGTAAGGGAGAGCACCTCTACTTCCTCTCTCTCCTCTATCACTGGTTCCTCTCCACAGAAGAGGATAAGACTGGATAAAGCAGAGTAGTCATGGGCACATTATCCGGGAGCCAGAGTCATTCCAGGCAGTGGGGCCAACTATGGCCCATCCCTTCCCATTTGCACGTGGCCTCTCAGATCTGCATGTACTCAACAACATGGATAGCTATTTCCTCTCCCAACAGTTTCTGGCACAACTGGCCAGGTCTCAACCTTTCTAAATGTGGACTGAGAATAGTTAGGTCAGGAGTGGGAAAGTATCAAAGGTTCTGCTTTGGAGGGGGAGGAAAAAGATTTTACCACATCTTCCAGCTCTCCTAGTAATAAATTTGATCATCATTTTGCTTGGTTCTCAACCAATTGAGAAAGGAAAGGGGGATTAATTAGTACCCTCAGACTTCCAACATAATTGAATTCTCCTGATAACAAGGCGTCTTAGAGAAGTCCCTAAGATATTTCAACATTCAAACACATCAGCACCATTCTATCCAGTGAAAAAGACTAGAGAGATGACTCTATAACCATTCTCCCAAGAATTGGTGGCAAGTCTTATGGCTCCAATGTTTCATGTAGTAAGATTTTCAAGGAGATTTTTCCAACAAAGAAATACTCCAGAGTCTTCATTTTAACAAATAAAAAGACTATTAAAGATATATTTTAGTGCTGATGAAAATTTTCAAATTGGCATTGCATATCACCTGCGTTGAGGTCCTGAGAAGGACACAACATCATGTCAGTGATAGTCCTAACAAAAATACAGAACTTGAAATAGGTCATAATGAAACAAACCCAAACTGGGGGACATTTTACAAAACAAGGGGCTGATATTTTTTAAAAATGTCAATGTCAGGAAATAGAAAGAAAAACCAAGAAATGATTGCAGGCTAAAGAAACATGGCACCTCAATGCAACGAGTGATCCTGGAGTGGAAAAAACAGGTGTCAAAAAGGACGCTTTTGGGGACAATGGGCAAGATTTAAATATATACTGTTATGTTAGATACTGGCTTTGTATCAGTGTGAAACTCTGATTTGGTAAGTTCACGATGGTGATGCATTTAATGTTCTGGGAAAATGTTCACTGATACCACCATGATCTCTACAATTTACTCCCAAAGGTTCAGCAAAATATAAATAAATAAGAGATATTATATATCATATATTATGTCATAGATATGTGCAGCTAGAGTAGAAGTAGCAACATAGTAGTCACAGGTAGATTGAGGTGAACATATATGGCAGATTATTGTATTAGTTACAAGACTATCTGTAACTTTTCCGTAGATAGGAAACTTTTCAAATTAAAAGGTGGAATTAAAAAAAAGACACTCCCAACAGATATCATAATTCTCACATATTCTTCAAACTTTGAGAGAGGATTAAATAAGTCTTGAGGATACCATGAGAGACAGAAAATCATTTTGTAACAAATCCCCCGTGTCTCAGTGTACTGAGGCTGTAATTTAGGTCACCTCACATGGGGATCTAACGATCTGAGCCATTGCTTTCCAATCTGCATGTCAAAAACAGAACTGGGTAGGGTGGTGGCCCATAAATCGAGACCTGCTCCAACTTGTTCCATCTGGGGGCCATTTGTCAGCCCTCCTTCATTTCCGCCCTTCCCTGGGCTTCTTCCTCAACCCTACTGCAGTCTGTCACTAAATTAAAAAACCCAACTGTGCCTTCGTAAGGGCGTAAAAAAAAATTTTTAAAAACTACCCAACACCCAGACTCAGCAATATCGCAGATTGTGTTTTTTAAAAATATATTCACACTGCCCTCAGGCCTTTGCCAGAGAAATAGATGTGTCTAAATGTACTTTATGGCAGGTCTTTTTGTAATACTGGTTTTTATAAATTTCCTTGAAAAGAGTGCAAGACAGACATGCCTTTTGCCAAATAGTGTTAAGGTGAGGTTTCAATGTATAGTTATGATTATTTCATATAATTCATTTCCATCATAAATATCAGGTAATTTGCAACTTCTATTTTGGTTACACAGCTGGGATATCTCCCCCTTCTCTCCATCAGCCCTTCCCCAAAGCGATACAACATTTACGGGTCCTCAGTATGTGCCAGGCACTGTGCTCCATAAACATTATCTTATTGGCTATTCATTACTGTATTAGGTATATGGTATTATCTCTACCTTAAAAGCAAGAAAATTGAGGCTCAAGTGCTTAAGTCCCTTGCACAAAGACTCATAACCCGTTAACAGCATAGCAGAGCCAAGAACCCAAGCCTAGAGCTACCTGACTCCATATTCCAAGGTCTTAACACTATCATATTGCTATCTCCCAGCCTCTGCAGAGCACCACCTTGGATTCCATCAGACCTCAGACCCACATAAGGCCATGCAGAGACTCCAGAATCTTGAAAAAATTCTAGGAGACGCCAAATAAGAAAAGAAAACGGGACATTCCCTACCATAGGAAGAATAAAAGATTTTTTGTTTAAACCTTTTTTTTTTTTTTTTCGCTGAACTGCTTGAACTTCACACCCAAAGAGAAAGGAAAAGCCAATGTTGCCAACCGTTCTCTTACTGAGATCTTTCTGGACAACTCACGATGGTCTTTCGAACCAGAATCAAGTTCTTCTGGACCCATCCAAAATTTCAAAATGCCTTTTTGCACAGACTACACCAAAAGCTTTAGGACATAACTCACACATAAAAAGTACAATGCTGAATATGAAAATCTGATACACACTGCATAAGTAATGGCAGTAAAAAGCCAATGATATTTTAAAGATATTTTAAAGATTTAGTATTTATCATTGTAACACAGCTTTTATGTTTGATGTTACACAAAGCTATGAGCTCACTTCTGAATCAATGCGATTTTATTGCTTGCTGTTGTATTTATGGAATGTTACTGTGAACAAAGCAGAACAGGCCAAGTCTATTCCCAACATAACCTATAAATAATGTAAGTAAATAAACTAAGCAAATCTTCATGAAGCAATGCATTATTTACTATTCCTTGTTGCTGAAATATGAGTTTAAATTTTGGTTACATATTAATGTAAGATCTTAGCCATTTCTAAGTCTCCCTAGGGAGTCGAATCCTAAAGTTTAACTCAGAATTAACCTTGCTTGCCTTCCCAACTCTGTAACTAAAAGCCACACCCCTCTCCAGAGCCGGAAGCTCACCTAGAGAAGCCATATCACCATCTTAGGCCAAAGATCTACAAATAGACCAACAAAGCCTACATCAGCCTCACAGCGTGACTGACCCACCTGATGTTCCAGAGTCTTCGGACAGTGGGCTTTGGCCAGACAAAATCACAAGTACTTTATATCACCAACTGAGGCCATTTTATTTTCACATATTGTACCCCGGATGGGGGCCACTCAAACTTTCTTCCAGTTTCAGAGTGTTTTTAAAGATTCATTCGTTCAAAAAATAGGAGTTGAGTCCTATTACAGTGTGAGGATATCACAGCAAACGAGACAAGTAAGGTATTCCTTATAGAGATCACAGTCATAAGGAAGTAGAGAACTAACTCGCAAACCAGTAAACAGAGGAACAAGATAATTTCGGAGTAAGGAAGAAAACAGAAGAGTACTATGATAGAAAATGATGGGGCCACTTTAGAAAGGGAGGTTAGGGGATGTTTCTATAAGGAAGTAACACTTGAACTGAAGCACCCTGAAGACTAGCAACTTTTTTTTTTTAAGGTTTTATTTATCTATTTGACAGAAAGAGAGATCACAAGTAGGCAGAGAGGCAGGTAGAGAGAAGGGGAGAAGCAGGCTCCCCGCCCAGCAGAGAGCCCGACGCGGGGCTCGATCCCAGGACCCTGGGATCATGACCCAAGGTAAAGGCAGAGGCTTAACCCACTGAGCCACCCAGGCGCCCCAAGACTAGCAACTTTTTTTTTTAACTTTATTTAAGCTTTATTTAAACAAGACTAGCCACTTTTATCCGAGTTTCTCCTTCTTCTTCCTCCTCCCGCCACCCCTCTTCTTTCTGTCTGTTCACTGCCAGTCAAGGACACTGGTCCGTGAGCAAGGGGCAGTTCAAGCCATGGAGAGAAAACATCCCAACGTAAGCTCAGGTGGAGTGTCCTTGCAGAAAGGAGAGGAGAATAATGGTAGGCAAATGACAATGAGGAGACTGCTGTCCCTCACAGAGAGATATGGTGCCTGGGAACATCACCCAGTGGCGAGAGATGGGCCGGTCCTACAGTGTCACAACAGAGGCAGCGGTGGAACCGCAGAGTTGCAAACAAACAGAAGGGTCGTGCGGCCATGGGCCGCTTGGGAGGGCTCAGGAGGAAGGGTCAGCACCTCCTTCCTTCATTCCTATGTGACCCCCACTCGGATCACTCACAAGTGGTCTCATTCACGGTCGCCGGATGCCAGAGGTCTTACTTTCCTGAGAGAGCTATCCTCATCGCCTACCATGCTCCCTGATAGACCTAATTATCTGAAATGAAAAGACCAGAAAATATCTCCAGAGGTTTCCCAATTCTGCCTCTAGACAGAATAACTGAACAAACTATCCAGGAAAGAGATTAAAAGCTTAGTTAGATGACCAGGCCTTAAGCAAATTTGTGAATGGGGTGAAAGTTCCCTTTCTACCTTCAGTTATAGCACCCTTCACTGGGTGAGGTTAATGGGCCATCCTTCCTTCATGCCTCTTATTCCAAGCAGTCTGCACCCATTTTATTAGATTGTCCCCCCAACCTCAGTAAAATTTCAGGTGAAAGAGACTATAATAAATGAACTCATTCTAAACAGTCAAGGACTCAAAAACAGTTTAATGCTAATTGATTGTAATCCTTATTAAAGATTTACCCATAGGATGAAAGGGAGATGGGGGAGGAAGAACGTTTCCCATCTACCAAAGACACTAAGTAAGACAATTAAAGAAAGGGCAGGTAAGAAAGGCACGAGAAATTGATTATTTTTATTTTTTATTGACATATATGTAAGAAAAGTATGCTTATCATAATTATACAGGTCAATGAAATTTCCAAAAGCTGAACACGCTCATGTATTCCACTCTTAGATCAAGAAATTGAGCAGGACACGCACCTCCCCTCATACTCCTTCCTGGCACTCCCACCGCCAGGGGCAAACCACCTTCCTGACTTCCAACACTGTTGACGAGTTTTGTCTGTTTCTGAACTTTATGGAAAAGGAATCACAGAGTGCACTCTTTGGTGTCTGACTTCTTGTGTTTAACGTTATGTTGTGAGATTCATTCATAATGTTTCATGTACTTACGATTCTTCATTATCATCACTGTAAGGTATAAGAAGTCATCTTATAAATGTCAATATTTGACCCTCAGGACCGAATTCTAAGCATACTTAAAGGGAACAAATATAAACTCATCCCCACAGTAAAATTAGCTCCCTTGGCTGAAATCGTTTTTATTTTGTTCATCGAGCACTGAGCTCATAATGCATTCTTGTAGACTTTCTTATTTAATTTGAAATTTTCATCTGAGCTACTCTTAACATCAGGACACAGACAAATGACTTCAAGTCACAACCCTTTCTCCTACCAGAAAATGAAGCCAAGCTGTTCTCTTGTTCCAATTTTATTTCTTCTCTCACAAGTAACTATGCTTGAAGATACACCAAGGACAGCTGCCAACAACCCATCCTCTGGGACACTCATCCAGCTCAGCCAGTCAGTCAGTTGTTGGCATGCGTTCATAGGTTGCAAACATCAAAAAGTCCTTGTGATCACTACTGAGGGAATTCAAAGCCTTGCAAACACACACACACACACACACACACACACACACACACACACAGGCCTGGGCGGCTATGCTCTCTCATTCCCGAGAGCGTGCTTTGTACATGCTACCGCCTTGGGTTTCCTAAATAACTCACTCCACATCAGACACCTGGAGGACAGAGGCGTTGCACCAAGAGATGCCCAGTTCTCGTTGGACAGCAAACCAGCTCTAGTTTTTACAGGACAGCAGTAAAATGAAAAATGAGACAGAGAAGCTGCTGTCGACTGGACTTCTGGTGTCATGCCAGTCTGTCCGGAAATGGTCCTGGCCAGCCTAGGAAAATTTCTATTTACTCAGTATCTCGAAAACCAAAATTCCAAACATCAGAACATTGTGATACTTATGGCCTATACTTATCCGTATGATACTGATGGTTCAGTACAATAGCCTGTAAAGTCCTCAGGGGTCTTCTAAATTGGGGGAGAAAAGAAATTTCCATTTGGAATAGGTTTAGTGCCCTTTGCCCATATTGAGAGGTAGTGTGTAGCAGTGGCAAGATGTATTCCAAGTCAGGTATGAGATCAGAGCCTAGCATTATCGCCTGTGAGACGGCTGTCCTTTGAGAACCTCCAAACCCTAGGCCTCTTCCTTTTGGATGATGACCCCATATAATTTCCCAGCCAAAGGGCTTTTTAATCTAACTTTTATAAATTGTTCTTACTGTCCAATATATTTTTGTTTTGGGGACACTGGTAATTTGAATATAAAGGAAAGAAAATGCTTGGGAGTTGGGGATCTGGGATTTTAGGGATCTTTGGGAAGGTTTATTTCCTATAGTATTTTTGGAAAAATATTATCTAATTAGATGAGAATTGGCCCATTCTCAATAAGCTAGTTTTCCATTCTCGGGCAAGAAGTAATGTCAATCAGACAGTATACCTTGTGTCTACTAACTCATTTGGTCATTTTAACACTTTTAATGATTTTTTGTTTTAATTTTTAATTTTAATTTTGAAGGGAACATTTTAACAAGTGACAAAATCTAACAATATACAAAGAAAAAAATATGCATCTCCTTCTTCATTTCTGTCCATCCTTGCCTTCTTCCCAGAGAAAACCAATATTGAACAGTCAGATGAGCACTTTCAAACATTTTTTGGTGTATATAAAACATAGATACAGAAATTGGATCACATTTGTCACATAATTTTGCAGCTTCTTTTTCTTTTCCTAAATTACCAATAATTAGAGGTGGAATTCACTCTTTCAAATGGCTGCATAAAATTCCGATGTATGGATTTCCTTATTCAATAGTTTTGTTGATGAAAAGTAAGGTTGTTTCTAGTTTTCTTGTTTGCCAATAAAAGCAAGGCGGTAATAAATATTAGTATACATGTCCTTACATTCCAGTGCTTTATGTCTATTGGCTAGAATCCCACTCACTTTGCAAGGTCAGAGCTTAAATTACTCATTTTAATAAAGACTGACATATTATTTTCTTTGATCCAACAAGACTATATTTCTTATATGATGAGGTAGGGATTATAAATTTTGTTTTGTTTATAAATGTTTTGTTATAAATGTTTATAAAGCCATTTTTGCCAGCACCTTTTATTAAATAAACCATGCCTTTAGTAAGTTGCAATACCACTTTCTTTTTTTAAAGTAGGTGCCACACCCAGTGTGGAGACCAATCCAGGGCTTGAACCCATGACCCAGAGAGATCAAGACCCAAACTGAGATCAAGAGTCAGACACTTAACCAGCTGAGCTACACAGGCACCATCCAATACCACTTTTGATGCATGGTAAGGCCTCATAAATACCTGGCTCTTTTTCTGGAGTTTTTACTCTGCTTCTCTGATCTGTTTATTTGATTTGATGCTGATACCAAACAATTTTTATTACCATGGCTCTGAAGTTAGCTTTTGTACCTAGCAAGTATGTCTTATGATTCCCCTGCATAATTTTCTTGACTATTTTAAGATACTTATTCTGCCATTTGAACTTAATTATTTTCTTTTTAAAAATCCCATTAAGATTTTGAATGAAATTGAAAATATGTGATTATTGATTTTGAAAGACTCGAAAATGTTACAGTTTTAAGTCTTCCATATAGATCATTGTGTGTCTTTCCATTTATTCAATAAGATTTTTTTTAGTTTTTTTAAGGAGGGCAATAAATCTTATGAAAGGATTACTATGTATTTTAAATTTTTCTTGCTATTATAAATGGAAAGGTTTCTCAAAATCTATTTTAATCAACTAACACTAGTAAAAAGAAAAATTACAGTGTTACCTGGGTGGCTCAGTCAGTTGAGCATCTGACTCTTGATTTTGGCTCTGGTCATGATCAGGGTCCTGAGATCAAGCCCTGTGTTGGGCTCCAGGCTCAGCACAGAGTCTGCTGGTCCCTCTTCTTCTGCTCCTCTCCCTGCTTGCTCGCTCTCTCAAATAAATACATAAATAACCTTTTTTAAAAAAATTACAGATTTCGTGTATTTACCAAAATAACCAAACACCTTACCAAAAGCTCTTACTAAATCTATTTTTTTTAGTCTCCTGAGTTCACTAAGTATCCAGCCATACTATCTCCAAATATGGCAATTTTCTCTCTTCTAATATTTATACCTATTATTTACTTCTCTCATTTCATTTGCTACCACCTTCAAATCAATGTAAATAATTGTGGTCACAGAGGGGAGTCTTATTTTGTTCCTGATTTTATTTTTATTTTTATAAATATTTTATTTGTTTATTTGACACAGAAAGAGAATGAGAGGGCACAAGCAGGGGGAAGGGCAGAGGGAGAGGGAGAAGACTCCCCATTGAGCAGGGAGTCTGACGGAAGACATGAGGCTTGATCCCAGGACTCCTGCATCATGACCTGAGCCTAAGACAGACACTTAACCAACTGAGCCATCCGGGCACTTCTTGTATCTGATTTTTTTTTTTTTAAAGATTTTATTTATTTGACAGTGAGAGACACAGAGAGAGAGGGAACACAAGCAGTGGGAGAGGGAGAAGCAGGCTCTCCGGACGAACAGGGAGGCTGATGCTGGGCTGGATCCCAGGACCTCAGTATCATGATCGAGCCGAAGGCAGACACATAACAACTGAGCCACCCAAGTGCCCCCTTGCTGATTTTAAATAAAATAACTTTTATCATTGGATCATTTATTATATTCG
Source organism: Taxidea taxus jeffersonii (assembly GCA_003697995.1). Lineage (NCBI taxonomy): Eukaryota > Metazoa > Chordata > Mammalia > Carnivora > Mustelidae > Taxidea > Taxidea taxus. The sequence continues at coordinate 99,100 of RCUC01131399.1, forward strand.
CTAAAAGAATGATAATCTTTTCATACTTGAGTTAATTTCCCTACATTCCTATCTTGCTTGTAGTTTTATCAAGGATGGCTATTTAATCTTATAAAATTACATTATGGTATCTAATGATTTAATCCCATGATATTTTCCTCTTTCAGTTTGTTGATTTGAAGAACTACCATGTAGATTTTCTGATACTAAAAGCCCTTTACATTACAGAAATAAATCCTACTTAGTCATGGTGCATTATTTGTTTTAGACAGGGCTAGATTCAGTAAACTAAGGTTTTAGTTAGACTTTTTGCATCCATATTTATAAGTGAAATCAATACATAATTATCAGATTACATTGCCTTTGTAAAATGAACTAAGGAACTATCCACTTTTTTCTATGGCCTGAAACTGTTAAATAAGAGAAATTTTCATTTTGCTTTATGATAACATGGGAAGGTGTTAGGTATTATTAGGGAGGATGTTATTGTTATACAGTTTTTAAAATTTTTTTATTGTGCTATGTTACTCACCATAGAGTACCTCATTAGTTTTTTATGTAGTGTTCCCTGATTCATTGTTTGCGTGTAACACCCAATGCTTTGTGCAATCTGGGCCCTCCTTAATACCCATCACCAGGCTCGGTTTTTGAACACAACAAGGAGTAGATGTTCAGTAAAGGATCTAAGTTGACCAGAGTCAAGCAACCATTAAGGGGTAATGCTCAGAATGGAACGTCAGACTTCTGATTTCAGACCTATCTACCATTTTTCTCCAGGTAGGAGCCTCAAATTCAGCGCTGAATAAAGGTTAGGTGTCCCATAGCAGGACCAACAAAAGAAAGCTGCTCTTTGGAGAACAGCCAATAGGGCAGTCATAAGACTTGCAAAGGAGAGCTAGGAACTGCTGAGGAGCCACAACCGCAGAGTGATCTTCTTGGTATTTGGTCCTTTGAAATGCTATCGGCCAGGTGGTGCTAATGGACCACTAACAGTGATCCAAGATGGCGGATTCACAAGAGGCAACCATGTAGGACTGTACATAACTGGGTAAAATAATGGTAACTCACATACGTTTAGTCCTCAATAATTTACAAAGACTAAATTCAGAAAATTTAAATCATTTGTCAAAGATTATCTTTACCACCCCGTAACTCCTTTAATCATGCTCCTCATATGTTTCCCTCATAGCATTTATCACTCTTATTGCAATTATTTATTTGTGTTATTCTTTGCCTACCCTCTCCTCCCCAACCACAATGGAGGGAATACAAAAGCAGAGGCCATATTGTATTACTGCTTTAGCCACACACCTGAACACAGCCAGAAGACATTTAAAACATATTTGTGATGTGATTGAAAAAATAAATACCATACACCATTTATACCTAAAGTGCTCCCTGTTTGAATCCTCTATAGAAAGAACACCAGCTTCCCGTCCAGATATGGTGCTACCCCTACACACGGTTTGGAATAGCACTGCTACTACCTCTCTAAATATAAATTGTGCTATACATCCAAGTCAGAGGTCTCCATATCAATCTTACACAATCACCTTATTTGACAGTGACATTCTTTTTAAAGGCAAATCAGTGTGAACTCTCAATATCCCAAATTAGATCAAGCACACAAGTTCAAATGAGTTGGCCATTAATTACTCACCACCACTGGCCTAAGTCTGAAACCACCAGATCTCATTTTTCACTGGGCTGACATCCTGAAAGGCACCATTTATCAGAAGACCTCCATTGTATTTTTTTTCTTCCTCCTCCATTGTTTCACTGAATTAACCAAAGCAATATTAAATAAGTTGCTAAATACAGATATTAGCTCATTTGTAGCTAATTATTATAAGTAAATGGTGCAGTAAATGAAGTACCCTACACCCACCCTGGTCTCCCCCTCTTCTTTTTTTGAAGCTTTTGTGATGTTCTCCAGGTAAATCCCATGCATAATGTAAGAGTGGCAATGTTGTTTGCATAATAAGCTATTTTCTACCACAGAAGCAGAAACATTTTATCGCTATAGAGAAAGCTCAAATTATGAATACATTTTCATATAAGTTGATTTATGTGAAAATTACAAATAAATGCAGAGCTGAGCTGCAAGTGAATTGTTTGTTCCCAGTTCAAGAAGTGGTGTTATTTGAAATTAAAAAGAAAACAACTCTACCACATCCTGCTAAGAGAAATATTTTTAATGTTATTCAGACTGAAGCACATACCATATGATCCAAGAAGAAAAGTATTACCTGGTCTAGCAGTGGGCTTGAGATTGCAAAACTAAAATAAATATGTCCACTGATTTTGGAAGCCATCTTTTCATGGATAAAAATATACAGGATATATGATATATATACCGATATAGATCCATGATATATGCATTTTTACTTGCGCTCGGGGCTGCAAAGATTCGTAGCAAACTCTGTAACTACTTCTTTCAATAGTTGAAGGAAGTTGAAGGAATAAATAAGACTATTATCACCTCTGCACAAGTAAAAGCTAAACGTGTGTTGAAGACATGAAAATGGTTTTGTGTAAAACCCAAAGCTTCTCAGACACCTGCAGGGCTCTCGAAGTGGGATGCGCACTTCTAATTCCAGGGAAATCGTTGGAGATAGAGAGCTTACTTTACTAGAAGCCCCCTTAACTATTACACCACTTCTCCACTGCTTGGCATCCAGGCGGTTGATCTGGAATAGGCATCCAGTGCTGGCCACAAAGCTTTGCCCAGTGTCTAAGACGTGGAGGGGGCACGTTTTTAGGGAAAAGGTCATCAACATGGCACCTAGGTTATGTCTCTACACAGTAAAATAAATGTGACCAGTTTAGCAGTTTGAGCAAAATTTCCTAGCCCTTTAAACTTGCCTACGCAATCCTCTTGATGGGCCACGGCCACAGAAAACACCTCAACCCGGCTACTGCCCCAGACCTCAGCCCACTTACGCTTGACATGCTGAGTAATTTCTTATCTTTCAACCTCTTCGTTCTGATAATGATCTCTGACTCCCTTCACACTTCGCACCCCTTCCTCTCTCCTATATGGGCTTCCTGGACTTTGCTGTCTTAATCGGCTCTTGGCTCTGTGTGCTCCCCAGATTTGGGGAAGCCTCGAGAGAGAATCCTATTTTCAGTCCCAGCCATGATGCTGAGCTCCCACCAAACACCACTCCCTCTCCCGCTCCTCCTCCCCACAGCACAGAAAAGCCAATCCCAGTAGCAGAGATGGCTAAACTAAACACAGATCTCAAAAGTCTCATCTTTACTTACTATTTGTTGTCAGTTCACCTGCTAGTCAAGAGATGTTGCATGTGTAGATATGACTTCTTGCAAGCCTTCCCTGTCATCTCTAAGCCATCGGGGTGTGTGTGTGTGTGTGTGTGTGTGTGTGTGGTAAATATGTCCCAGACAGGCATCATAGCACAGGCAGGCATCATATAACTTGCTCTGCCTTGTTAGATCCAAGAGACCAGAGCTGGTCCCATTTCCATGCCCCAGATTCAGATATTAAATTACTACCCAAGGATGTCTGCCACAGCTGTTCTGTTTTTCTTTCTTATCTGCATTTCTGCCTTCTCTTCAATACTGTGCTGGGAGTCTGGGTGATATGTGAAAATAAGTAATGGTGGGGAAACGCTATCCTAATTCCATTGTCTTGGATTCCCACATTCAATAGGTCACACCCTGGAAATTTAGTCCAGCCACAAACTTTATCCTTGAAGCTTAACAGTAAGAAACCTGGAGAAGATGATCTATCCACTTCTCTTCCTCTCCTACGAGTCTCTAACTCTTTTCAGTGTGAATAGGCCAAGAATAAGCCTATTTGTTTTTCAATTAGACGAAGAAAAGACTCACTCCAACAAACACTACCACAGAGTCTGTGTCCCTTGCTAGTTCAGAACGATCAAAGTAAAAGTCTTTTAAGGACTCAGTGGGTTAAGCCTCTGCTTTCAGCTCAGGTCATGATTTCATGGTCCTGGGATCAAGCCCCGCATCAGGCTCTCTGCTCAGCAGAGAGCCTGCTTCCTCCTCTCTCTCTCTCTCTCTCTCTGCCTGCCTCTCTGACTACTTGTGATCTCTCTGTCAAATAAATAAATAAAATCTTTTTTTTTTAAAGTCTTTTAAGGACAAATACTGTATGAGCCCACTTGTATGAAGCACCTGGAGTAGTCAAATGCATAGAGGCAGAAAGCATAATCATGGTTGCTAGGACCAGAGGGGAAGAGAAAACAGGGAGTTAGTGTTAAATAGGCACAGAGTTTCATTTTTGCATCCATCTGTGGCTGTATAGTGATGATGGTTGTAAAAAATGGGAATGTACTTCATGCCACTGGACTGTATGCTTAGAATAGTCAGGAAGGTAAATTTATGTTACATGTAGTTCACCCCATACACAAAAAAGTAAAGGATATTATTGAGCCACAGTTTTTAAAGTAAAAAGGACTTTTTAAAATATGAGCTTTTCAGATTTTAATACAGCAACTATTGAGTCATTGACTGATCACCTACTATATGTCTTCCACTCTGCTAGATCCTGGAGATACAGTCTTTATTCCAAGAGACAAATGCTCTACCCTCATGGAGCTGAGAACTAGTGGGAAAAAAAATGGGTATAAAAAAATTTACAGGGGCACCTGGGTAGCTCAGTTGGTTAAGCATCTGCCTTCAGCTCAGGTCATGATCCAGGGGTCCTGGGATCGAGCCCTGCATCAGGCTCCCTGCTCAGCGGGGTATTTGCGTCTCCCTCTCCCTACACCCCACTCACGTTCTCTCTTGTACTCTCTCTTGAGTAAATAAATAAAATCTTCCAAAAAAATTACAAGGAAAAGGGAAAGCTTTGCAGGACCCTTGTCCGACACCACCCTCCTAACCCGGTCTGCAGGATCAGAAACTTGAGGGATAAAGGGCAGTTCACTAGGAGAAAAGCTTCTGAGGGCTGCTTGGCCCCACATGTCTCAATGTACCACCTCCCCACTAAGAACTCTTGGATTCTAGATTTCGATGATGCTTGTCACCCAGCAGTTTTCTGGAGACCAGACTCACATGGAAGACAAACATCTTTCTCTTAGTTCAATCTCAAATACCAAAAGGCAGTGGGACCTAGAGACCAAGCCAAGGTCAGTGATGAAAGAGATGGCATTTTAGTCTCCTCCTTCACCTCTCCCTTTCTGAAGTTCTCACTGGCATACACTGAATAATGGAATTCTTCAAGGGCACAATAAGTTTCCTTACAAAGTTAGAAGAAATTCTTAAAATGCAAAATGGCTATTGAAGAGTTTGTCATTAATAGGTTGATTGTGTGTTACATATTTTAAGCTGTTTCCATATCCTCGTGTTTACCAATCATCCATCGTTCTTGATATCTGCATCATCCCAACAAATGCACAGTTTTGGAAGCAGTGTGCCTCGTACTCTTCCCACTTCAACACACACACACACACACACACACACACATACTTTTTTTTTAGAGTAAAGACTCTTCTTTTTTTCTTTTTTTTTGGGGGGGGAAGGGGGCAGAGGAAGAAGGAGAGAGAATCTTTTTTTTTTAAACAAACTTTTGTAAAGATTTTATCTATTTATTTGAGAGAGAGAGAGCACAAGCAGGGGGAGCAGAAAGCAGAGGGAGAGGGAGAAGCAGGCCTCTGACTGAGCAGGGAGCCCGATGCGGGACTTAGGATCATGACCTGAGCCAAAGGCAGATGTTTAACCGACTGAGCCACCCAGGTGCTCCCGGAGAGCAAATCTTAAGTAGGTTCCACACCCAGCACGGAGCTTGACTCCAATCTCATGACCCGGAGACCATGACCTGAACCAAAATCAAGAGTCAGATACTTAACTGACTGAGCCACCCAGGTGTCCCTTCAATAAATATTTCTTCAGTGAATTGCCCTCTCTGTGCCAGCTTCTGAAATCCCTGTCACATGCAGCCATGACACCACCCCTGTCATATTCAGATACAAAAGAGCAAGGCTCTGGGAGTCAGACAGACCTAGGTTTAAATCCAGGATCGGGCTCTGGCTCTGTCATTTACTAAAAATATGAATTTAGTCCAATTATATTACCACTCCAAACATCAGAGTCCACATCTGCGCGATGAGAATAGCGAGACATTTCTCTGGGATGTTAAAAGACGTAAGGAGATGGCATACACACGTGATAACACAAACACACTGTAAGAAGGCACAGGGGGCTACTTCCTTTTTACACAAGAAGACGATGTGACCCCCAGAAATCACTGCCTCCAGGATGCAATTTCATCAGCTGATTTGCTTTCAAGCAAACTAAAAAGGGTAAAGAGTGGAATTACTGAGTCTGGGGCTTCGTCCCCATTTACTAGATCAATGCAATGTCTTGCACCTCTGAGAAGAGCCTAAAAATCAAATCATATAGGACAATAGGAAATCAGCCCGGCAGTGTTCCTCTAACAACTATGTGTGCAAACATCACCTGGGGATCTCTGTTAAAATGCAGATTTGGAGTCACTGGGGTGGGAACAGAGATTCTACACTTCTATCCAGCTTCCCAATCCTGACAGCTCCCCAGGCTCCTGCAGTCTGTAAACCACACTTAGAGTAGCAAGGGTTTAGAGCACTGTGCAAAATATTGGGTATTATCGCTCCAAGGGCCATACCATTATAATGATAATATAGAAACATCTCATTTCTGTGCTCCGTGCAATGACTTCCCCCAAGTACTATGATTTTCTCTCAATGTCTTTTAAATGCCACAAAATCATACTTTGACCCCGGATAATGATCATGATAAACACATCTGAATAAAAAGACCCCCACACTCCGACTAGGCAACATCTTTAAGTTTAGAGCCATATTGTTTGTAGTCGCCTTAGCTTTTCTCCTTTTCCATCTACTGTCAAGTCAGTGAACCAGACTCACATCAAAGTCAATTTGAATTCACTTTGTCCAATTTCAACCGATACTATTTCAAAGGGTTCTGCTAACTTCAAAAATAATATTCATTACCTGGTTGTTAAAGGAAACTGCTCTCAGGATATTGTACCCCGCCATCCCCTAATTTGGTAATTCTATCAGGAAAAGCAATTAAGTTTGTCTGACATGACTTGTTTTTATAAATCCATGATGCTTACTGCTCTTAATTTAATTCTCCTCTTACCACTTATAATTTCATTCTCATCTGACAGTTCGTATTTTCTCTCTGAGTGATTTTTGCCCCTTTATATTACTAATCATAGAAAAACTCCATGAGTAACATCAGGCTTTGGGTAGGAGGGAAACTGGAAAATGGTGGGCAGCGCACAGGTTTCCCTCACAGATGGCAGGATTTTTGTTCCTTACAATTTCCACAGCCCCTAAAGCTGTGCTTGGCACACAGACGGTGCTCAATAAATGTCTGGTATCACATACCATGCCAGGCATTGTAAAGAAAAAGGAGACTGTGACCCAGGCCTTTTCCCATGTCTTACATTAGTCAGGAGGCAGACATTTAAAAAAAATAATTACAAAGCAAGTGGGGAAGAAATGATACTGTAAAAGGATTTCCAGTGGAGACTAGACCTCGAAATTTTATTTTATTTTCAATGCTAGATCAACTTCCATCTGAGATGCTGTCAGCAGTTTCTGTCTTATTCACTGGAGACCTGAATTACCTGTGATAATGTACATGTTACAGGAGCACAAATGAGAGGATGGCTAGCCACCTTGGAAAACCTGAGCTCAGGGAAGACAACAGGTAAGAGAAGTCACTTGGTGGGGTCTCAAAGGCTGGACTGTGGTTGGAGGACAAGGACGCAGGAACACATTTTGTACACAGGGAGGAGTAAACCTGTGCAGCTGTATGGCATGTTCAGGGAAGCATAGATATTTGCGCTGGTCGGAATCTAGGGTTCCGTGGGGAAGCAGCCAAAGATGGATTCAACTTTAGCCAGGAGTCAGATGCTGGAGGACCTTATGTGCTGGGCTTAGAAACTGAATTGCTTTAGGGAGTCACTAAAGCATTTTTAAGCAGGGAAGTGAGATGACAAAATGTATGCTGTGAAAAAAATTTTAAATGACTGAAAGAATTTAAGGGATGGGTTTGATGGGGACAAGCCTGGAAGCAGGAGATGAGGTGACAACTGCAACAGCCTCAGTGACTGGTAACAAGGGTTTGAAGCAGCTACTACTATTAGGAAAGGTTACCATGAGTGGCATGCTTACGGTGTGCAGGGCATAGAGCCAACACCCTGCAAACATTATCTTACTGAATTCAGAGACCTTCAGCAAGAGAGAAGGGGGGAATTGAAAGACTTATAGATGATCATCAGGGACCTACCGGATGTGGGGAGGTAAGGGAGAGAGAGCGAAGAAAGGCGTCATTCATTCATCATTCATTTAATGGGGTTTACTTGCACAGTGGTGTAATTCCTACTGAAACCTTTCTTGCTCATCAGAATAAGCAACAGACAGATGAAAAAGCATCCCCTAAAACGGATGGTAATAAAAGATCAATGTCTAGCATTTAAGATTAAGCATCTATTGCAAGTAACTTACCCTACAGTGGTCCAGCAATGTGCTGACTAGGAAGATACTGAAGTATCATGAAAATACGAAACAACCACCTACAATAAATATTGTGTGGTGATTTGCCTAGCATGAACTGATTGGACTGCTAGAGTTGACTGGGAGCATATGTTTTTCATAGAGAATAAAAATAGATATTGGGGAAAAATGGCCAATAAGCTCATGAAAAGATGATTAACATTAGGAAAATTCAAATCAAAACCACAATGATAAAAAAACAAACAAACCAAAAAATCCACATGAGGTACGGCTGCACACCCATTAGGATACTGTTATTGAAGTGCTGGTGAAGATGTGGAGAAACTGGGACACGACTGCATTGCTGGTGGGTATATAAGATGGTGCAGCCTCTCTGGAAAACAGTATGGCAGTTCCTCAAAAAACTAAACGTGGAATTAACACAGGATTCAACAATTCCGCTTCTAGGTATATACCAAAATAATTGAAAGCAGGGACTCAAACAGATGTTTCTATACTCATATTCTTAGCAGCATTATTGACATCAAAAGGTAGAAGCAACCAATTAACGAATGAATGGATAAAGAAACTGATATATACATACAATGGAATACTATTCAGCCTTTAAAAGGAAGGAAATGCTGGCATATGCTATAACATGGATGAACCTCAGAAACACTCTGCTAAATGAAACGAGTTGGTCACAAAAGGACAAATATTGCATGATTCCACTTACACCAGGCTCCTAGGAGAGACTGTTGGAGAATTCACGGAGAGAGAATTCATCGAGAGAGAAAAGAGCATGGCCATTGTCAGGAGCCAGAGGCAAGGAAGAATGGGAAATTATTGTCTAAAGGGTACAGAGTTTCTGTTTGGAAAGATGAAAAGGTTCTAGACATGGATGGTCATGATGGTTGCACAATTTAAGTGTCTTTCCTACTAGAGCATTGTACACAATAAATGGTTAAAATTGTAAACTTTATGTCATGTATATTTTGCCACAACACAACAATGAGTATTGGAGAAAATGGAGTCTATTTTCTTATAAAAATTCCTGAGAGAGAAAAGGTTCTGATTGTAGAGGGCTAGAGATGAATAGGTTTTCAGAAAAGGAATACCTCTAGGAAGAAAAGACCCTTTGTTGTGCCACAGCTAATAATACTAATAGAAACACTAATACTGCCAATAATATTACTACCATTTGAGTGTTTATTATTTTTTAATAATGCTAACTATTTTATATATTTTTTTCATTTTCAAAAAAATTTAAAAATAAAAATGACTATCCCTAATTTGTAGATAAGAAAACTGGGGCTCCAAAAGATTATGTAAATTTTCAAAGTCACAAGGAATAAGAGGTCAAGTGAGGACTCAAATCCATGGCATCTGTCCCCAGGGCCCATGCTCTCCCCACTCCACCATGGGTTGGGATTCTGTACCCAATTACCATGCCAAGCTTCCATCTGGAATATTTTGAATTTATCCAGAGAATTACTAACATAGGAAATTGTTTTCTTTCTTAAAGAGGAAATAATCTCCACCAAAAACTAATCAGTAGGTATTAGTCCTATTCATCTCTTGGTAGACACAGCACAGAGGAAGAGCTGTAGTATGAGCTCCACAGCAAGACAGCCTGCATTCCCATCCTGTTTTTGTCCTTCTGGTTGGATGACTTTAATTAAGTTGCTTAACTTGTTGGAGCCTTAACTTCCTCACCTGAAAACGGGGATGATTTGCTAGGATTAAATATGTTAATAAATGTAAAACACATAGAATGGTGCCTGTCACTAGAAAAATTCAGTTAGCAATTAACTATGAGTTTGTTATTATTTTAAGCCACTCTCTGCCTCTGGGTGCTAATACTGGGTCATCAACACTAAGGAACAAATTTGAAAAAAATCTGGAGGTGCTTGAAAAGTTCTGATGTATTCTCAGGCCAATTTCTAGCCTCCTCTCTGAGGTTGTCCAGTGGCAAGTCTAAGGAATGAATTCAAGACAAGAGTCTACTATATGCAAGCACCGGGCTAGGAGCTAAAAAAGATGAAGAATATCATCATCAAGAAGGATCAACATGCAGATCCTTGAACAGAACCTACGGGGCCAGAGAAATAAGCATAAACAAACAAGTGGGATATAATATGCTACAGAGTGAGAAAGGGTTGTGCTTCAATCACCATGGAGACAGAGACAAAGATAAAGTTGCCCGGGTTCTTACTCCTCCCTTTAAAGTATCTCATTGCTTTGTAGGTCTCAGAGTAGGGAAGAACCTCCAACGTCACCATCTGAGTCCAACCTTTACTTTGTGGAAGCCCATAGGCTGTCCCTTAAGAAACAGTTTCACACCTCCAGGCCAGAAAGGACTGGCATGATATATTCAGAGCACTAAACAAGAAAAATATGCAACCAAGAATACTATATCCAGCTACGCTGCCATTGAAAATAGAAGAAGAGATAAAAAGCTTCCAGGACAAACAAAAATTAAAAGAATTTGCAAACACCAAACCAGCCCTACAGGAAATAGTGAAAGGGGTCCTCCAAACAAAGAGAGAGCCTAAAAGTAACGGACCAGAAAGGAACAGAGACAATATACAGTAACAGTCACCTTATAGGCAATATAATAGCACTAACTTCATATCTTTCAATAGTTACCCTGAATGTAAATGGGCTAAATGCCCCAATCAAAAGACACAGGATATCAGAATGGTTAAAAAAAAACAAACACAAGACCCATCAATATGCTGTCTGCAAGAAACTCATTTTAGACCCAAAGACACCTCCAGATTTAAAGTGAGGGGGTGGAAAACAATTTACCATGCTAATGGACATCCAAAGAAAGCTGGCGTGGCAATCCTTATATCAGATCAATTAGATTTTAAGCCAAAGACTATAATAAGAGATTAGGAAGGGCACTATCTCATACTCAAAGGGTCTGTCCAACAAGAAGGTCTAACAATCTTAAATATCTATGCCCCTAACATGGGAGCAGCCAATTACATAAAACAATTAATAACAAAATCAAAGAAACACATCAATAATAATACAATAATAGTAGGGGACTTTAACATCCCCCTAACTGAAATGGACAGATCACCTAAGCAAAAGATCCCATAAGGAAATAAAAGCTTTAAATGACACACTGGACCAGATGGACATCACAGACATATTCAGAACATTCGATCCCAAAGCAACAGAATACACATTCTTCTCTAGTGCACATGGGACCTTCTCCAGAATAGATCACATCCTGTGTCACAAATCAGATCTCAACTGGTACCAAAACACTGGGATCATTCCCTCTATATTTTCAGATAACACTGCTCTTAAACCAGAACTCAGTCACAAGGGGAAAATTGGGAAGAACTCAAATACATGGAGGCTAAAGAGCATCCCACTAAAGTATGAGTGGGTCGACCAGGAAATTAAAGAAGAATTAAAAAAAATTCATGGAAACAAATGAAAATGAAAACACAGATGTTCAAAATCTTTGGGGCAGAGCAAAGGCAGTCCTGAGAGGAAAGTATATAGCAATACAAGCCTTTCTCAAGAAACAAGAAAGGTCTCAAGTATACAACCTAACCCTACACCTAAAGGAGCTGGAGAAAGAACAGCAAAGAAAGTCTAAACCCAGCAGGAGAAGAGAAATAATAAAGATCAGAGCAGAAATCAATGAAATAGAAACCAAAAGAACAGTAGAACAAATCAACAAAACTAGGAGCTGGTTCTTTGAAAGAATTAATAAGATTGATAAACCCCTGGCCAGACTTATCAAAAAGAAAAGAGAAAGGATCCAAATAAATAAAATCATGAATGAAAGAGGAGAGATCACAACCAACACCAAAGAAATACAAACAATTATAAGAACATATTAAGAGCAACCATATGCCAGCAAATCTGATAATCTGGAAAAAATGGATGCATTCCTAGAGACATATAAACTATCAAAACTGAACCAGGAAAAAATAGAAAACCTGAATAGATCCATAACCAGTAAGGAGATTGAAGTAGTCATCAAAAATCTCCCAAAAAACAAAAGTCCAGGGCCAAATGGCTTCCCAGGTGAATTATACCAAACATTTAAAGAAGAATTAATACCTATTCTCCTGAAACTGTTCCAAAAAGTAGAAACAGAAGGAAAACTTCCAAACTCATTTTATGAGGCCAGCATTACCTTGATCCCAAAACCAGACAAAGACCCCTTCAAAAAGGAGAATTACAGACCAATATCCCTGAGGAACACAGATGCGAAAATTCTCACCAAAATACTAGCCAGTAGGATCCAACAGTACATTAAAAAGATCATTCGCCATGACCAAGTGGGATTTATTCCTGGGCTGCTAGGTAGGTTCAATATCCACAAATCAATCAATGTGATACAATACATTAATAAAAGAAAGAACAAGAAATATATGATACCCTCAATAGATGCTGAAAAAGCATTTGACAAAGTACAGCATCCCTTCCTGATCAAAACTCTTCAAAGTGTAGGGATAGAGGGCACATACCTCAATATTATCAAAGCCATCTATGAAAAACCCACTGCAAATATCATTCTCAATGGAGAAAAACTGAGAGCTTTCCCCCTAAGGTGAGGAAAGTAGCAGGGATGTCCACTATCACCACTGGTATTCAACATGGTACTAGAAGTCCTAGCCTCAGCAATCAGACAACAAAAAGAAATTAAAGGCATCCGAATCAGCAAAGAAGTCAAACTCTCACTCTTTGCAGATGATATGATACTTTATGTGGAAAACCCAAAAGACTCCACTCCAAAACTGCTAGAACTCATACAGGAATTCAATAAAGTGTCAGGATATAAAATCAATGCATAGAAATCAGTTGCATTTGGGGCACCTGGGTGGCTCGGTGGGTTGGGCCTCTGCCTTCGGCTCGGGTCATGATCTCAGGGTTCTGGGATCATGCCCCACAAGGGGCTCTCTGCTCGGTGGGGAGCCTGCTTCCGCTCTCTCTCTCTCTCTCTCTGCCTACTTGTGATCTCTCTCTCTCAAATAAATAAATAAAATCTTAAAAAAAAAAAAGAAATCAGTTGCATTTCTATACACCAACAGTAAGACAGAAGAAAGAGAAATTAAGGAGATGATTCTATTTACAATTGCACTCAAAACCATAAGAAACTTAGGAATAAACCTAACCAAAGAGGAAAAGAATCTGTATAAACTATAAAGTACTCATGAAAGAAATTGAGGAAGACACAAAGAAATGGAAAACATTCCATGCTCATTGATTGGAAAAACAAATATTGTGAAAATGTCTACACTATCTAAAGCAATCTATACAATTAATACAATCCTTATCAAAATAACATCAATTTTTTTCAAAGAAATGGAACAAATAATCCTAAAATTTATAAAAGACCCTGAACAGCCAGAGGAATGTTGAAAAAGAAAGCCAAAGCTGGAGGCATCACAATTCCAGATTTCAAGCTCTATTACAAAGCTGTAATCATCAAGACAGTATGGTACTGGCATAAAAAACAGACACATAGATCAATATAACAGAATAGAGAGTCCAGAAATGATCCTCAACTCTATGGTCAACTAATCTTCAACAAAGCAGTAAAGAATATCCAATGGAAAAAAGACAGTCTCTTCAACAAATGGTGTTGGGAAAATTGGACAGCCTCATGCAGAAAAACGAAACTGGACCATTTCCTTACACCACACACAAAAATACTTAAAATGGAGGAAATACCTCAATGTGAGACAGGAATCCATCAAAATCCTTGAGAAGAACACAGGCAGCAACCTCTTCAACCTCAGCCGCAGAAACTTCTTCCTAGAAACATCATCAAAGGCAAGGAAAGCAAGGGCAAAAATGAACTATTGGAACTTCATCAAGATCAAATCTTTTGCATAGCAAAGGAAACAAAACCAAAAGACAACTGACAGAATGGAAGATATTTGCAAATGACATCAGATAAAGGGCTAGTATCCAAAATGTATAAAGCACTTATCAAACTCAACACCCAAAGAACAAATAACCAAATCAAGAAATGGGCAGAAGACCTGAACAGACATTTCTACAAAGAAGACATCCAGTTGGCCAATAGACACATGAAAAAGTGCTCAACATTGCTCGACATCAGAGAAATACAAATCAAAACCACAATGAGATAGCACCTCACACCCATCAGAATGGCTAAAATTAACAACGCAGGAAATGAGAGATGTTGGAGAGGATGCAGAGAAAGGGGAACCCTCCTACACTGTTGGTGGGAATTCAAGCTGTTGCAACCACTCTGGACAACAGCATGGAGTTTCCTCAAAAAGTTGAAAATAGAGCTACCCTATGACCCAGTAATCACACTACTGGGTATTTAGCCTAAAGATACAGACATAGTGATCCAAAGGGGCATGTGCACCTGAATGTTTATAGCAGCAATTTCCACAATAGCCAAACTATGGAAAAAACCTAGGTGTCCATCAACAGATGAATGCATAAAGAAGATATGGTATATACATACAATGGAATACTATGCAGCCATCAAAAGAAATGAAATCTCGCCATTTGCAACAATGTGGATGGAAGTAGAGGATATTAAGCTAAGCGAAAAAGTCAATCAGAGAAAGACAAGTATCATATGATCTCTCTGATATGAGGAATTTGAGAGGCAGGGAGGGGGGCCATGGGGGGTCGGGAAGGAAAAAATGAAACAAGATGGGATCAGGAGGGAGACAAACCATAAGAGACTCTTAATCTCATGAAACAAACTGAGAGTTGCTGGGGGGGTGGGGAGGGTAGGAATAGGGTGGCTGGGTTTTAAAATTTAAAAAAAAGAAAGAAAAAAATAAGAAACGGTCTCATAACTCAGTCTTTTGCTTTCTTCTCTTGCATGGATATGGATTGCACATTTGAAATTCAAAGAGAGGAAAGCACCTTAAAAAGCAGGAGGGGATTAAGTCTTCACTTCTCTTGAGGAGCACTGAGTGATATGTAGAACATCGACTCACTCCATTGTATCCCTGAAACTAACAAAACACTGTATGTTAACTACACTGGAACCAAAATGCATACATACATGCTTCATCAAGCTCCCCACCCCAAAAAATAGGAATGCGAAGTTTTTATTTCACAGAGGACAAACTTCATGGTTCAAGAAGGAATCTCTACTTGCCTTGTGACCAGGGAGAAGAATGCCTAGGCTCTCCTCCAGGGAAGATCAGTTCCAAGTGGCAACAAAGCATGATAATCCCTTAAAATCATGAATATGGGCCACTGACATGCACACAAATGCTCTTAGCAGCATTATTCATGAGAGCCAAACACTGGAAGCAACCCAAATATCCGGATAATGATGGAATGACAAACCAAATGTGGTATATCCATACAGTGAAATACTACAGAGTAATGAAAAAGAACCCATGTATTGGCTACACTCAACAATGCACATGAACCTCATGGACACAATGTTGAACAACACTAGCCAAACACAAAAGAATATATATGAGTCCGTTTATGAAGTCCCAGACAGGCAAAACTAATCTATGTATTAGGAGTAAGGAGAGTGGCTACCTCTGGGCAAGGAGGAAGGGAAGTGCTTGGTAAGTGGAAGTAAGTAATCTTCTAGGTTCCTAGTAATGTTCTATTTCTTGACTTGTGTGTTTATTTTCTAATAGTTCATATTAAGGGGTACATATATGATTGGTACATTTTTCTTTCTTTTTAAATTTTATTTTATATTTTCAGTGTTCCAAGGTTTATTGTTAATGCACCACACCCAGTGCTCCATGCAATACGTGCCCTCCATAATACGTACCACCAAGTTCACCCAGCGCCCCTCAGTTTGTTTCTCAGGGTACATTTTTCTTTATACATATTTCAATATAACTGGCTTATTTAAAAAGAAGAAGAGAAGTTACAAGGGGAACTAACCCAGAGCAAAGTAGAAGTACACAACAAGATTAGGCTACCTGCCTTCTCAAACACAACTACTGCCATCGCCTATAGAAAAATGTCCACGCTCTTTGTCATGGAGTATCAGAAAGTTAAGTTCACCAACAGTAACATGCCTTCTCCTCATTTAACTAGCATTTGTACTCACCCTCCTTTACCAAAGCAAGGAGACATGCCACTATCTATGTGACAGAGTTTTGTCACCTTAGAGGCAGTTGGTCTTCCTGTATTCAACCAAGATTTTGCCTTTAACTCACAAAAATTACTGCCCTTATCATTTGTGCCCAGGGAGGGCATGCTTTTTTTTTTTTTTCAGGCAAATTTAGCCACTTAAAGGCTAAAATATTCAAGAAGTTTAATATAAGAGGGCACGATGTAGATGCCAGAAATGCATCTTAGAAGCACTGTATCTATGTCTAGACAGGGGTAGATCTCGGGGGGTGGTTCTCCTTTGCTGATTAGATTGCATCTGGGGTTCAGGTCTAGGCATCAGGTTGTGAAAAGGATAGAAATCAGTCAGACACAACCTCAGGGAAAGACCATGATGAGGAAAGAACTTGAATGCACATCATGGAAGCAATGGCCAAAAGATCTTCCCAGTCCGTGTGCCTTGGCATCACGGCATGCTCTGAATTGTTTAAAAGCTGGGCCTGGAGCTGGATCACTCAGCTCTTGAGCAGGACCTGGAGAACTGAAGCCCCCATGCCAGCCAGCTGTGGCCCAGGCAGCACTGGAAGGTGCTGTGCAAGCACCGTCCACGCCCAGTGGAGGCCAGAATGCCTTTCCCAGTCCCCCGGAAGGAAGACATGAAAAGTAACACTTGGCACTTGCTACTCAGCTGAATGTACTGAGCATAAACAAGAAGATCTATTGCCTTTCCATCTACCCTGGCAGCCAGAGGCAGAGCACAGCTGCCCACCCTGAAAGTGGGGTGGAGAGGCTGCTGCTGACGTAGTTCCTCTTCCAGGTGCCCAGAGGGCACTGTTAGCCTAACTGCTGCTGGTTACAAGTGGGGAGTAGGAGAAGGAACCTGGCAGGTGCTCCAGTGGACATGCGTCATGCTGTCCCGAGTCCCTATCTTCACATAGAACAACTTCCTTCTGTGTGTACTGATGTACTCCTCCAGGAGGCATCCACACTGCTGGGGGTCTGCTCTGACAATGCACGTGCCTTCTGCAAAACAGAGCCTCAACATATTTGGAAATCCTTAACATGAAAAGTTGCATTGGGTTAGAAGTCCTTTCTCACCAACATGAGGAATGTCAACATTCTATTTGTCAATGAAAGTAAAGAGAACTATCAGAATCTTGAATTATAATTTCAACTGCTGTATGTTTTTTATAGGTTGGAAGAAATGGTATTAAATTTTTAATCATGGCTTCTTGTCCATCATGACTGTTGAGAATTTGAAGAATTCATCATTAACAAGTCTTTCTTTTTAAGATTGTATTTATTTATTTGAGAGAGAGAGAGGAGAGAGAGCACAGAGGGAGAGTGAAAGGGAGAAGCAGTCTCCCTGCTAAGCAGAGAGCCTGATGTGGGGCTCCATCCCAAGACCAGTCTCAGGACCCTGAGATCATGACCTGAGCTGAAGGCAGATGCTTAACTGACTGAGTTACCCAGGCATCCCATCATTAACAAGTCTTGATCAGGAATCATAAGTAGTTTTTCAAACATAAAACCTGGTATTAAAGGTTATGTTCATGCAATCAAGCTAAGTTTCATTTTCAAACATTTAAAAAGATTTTATTTGGACGATTTCTACAACGTCGGTATTTAACATGTTCCCTAGTATTTTATATTTCATTTTGTTCTCATCATTGTAAACTATAATGAAAAAATATAATGAATTTTTCACTACTCCCCAGACAGACATCCCTAATTCTCCTCAGGTTCACCCCAGGATGCTATGCAAATATCATTTTTGGTATCTGCCTTGGATTTCAAAAGGCTGAGAAACACTGGTTTAAAAAAAAAAAAACAACAAACAACAAAAAATGTTAATGTAGAAAGAGATACATCATGGAGGACCAAACTGGAAGAACAGCCATGGGGACCAGAAATTCAGTTTTTCTAAGTATCCCCAAAGACGTGCACTTGGTTCTCACATGAAGGCTCCAGAAAGATGGCTTTTGGTCCAATCCCAAGAGTCAGCTCTGCTCAAAAAGAGAGGCTAGGAATGTTCTGACAGAGTCTGGCTGACCGCCTGTCAACGTTGTAGATGGAGATTCAAACTTAAGAGCATGACAGGTCTAGGGAAACGGAACCACCTCTTCTAAACCTTAAGATTCGCTGATTCCGTAACAGTCAGTTCAGGAAGTCTTCCAGCTTCTCCCTAAATTCCTAGTATGAAAAGACATTAAATCATCTTGGAATGTAAATAAAAAACCACTGGCATGCCATACCTGGCAGAAACATTGAAGTAAGGTCAATACGATACACACAGAAGGATCTCTATGTCTACTGTCTTTAACCTCAAAAAATTACCCATGGAAACATAGACATCAGCCATGGCTCAGGGTTCTAGCCTTTACAAACCACCCACTACTAGATACGGAAAGTCAATTTCCTCTAACTTAATTTTCTTACCAAAATGAACAATGGGGATGAGGTAGAGGGTCTCCTCAACTGTAAATTTTTATCTAAAATTGTAGATATGATTTCTCTTGGTTTAGCCATTCTCACATATACAATGAATATAGAAGTGTGTCTTTCATGGAGGCTAGTTCAATTCATTTTCCATATTTACTAAATAAGCATACCCTGTATGTCAGGCTCTATCTTGAACACACATCAAACTTCAGTAGAGAGGAGAGATTACAGAAAGGCAGGTTAAGGGCCAGCACACCCAATGAGGCCCTTGAAAGACTGAAATGACTTAGGCTACATGGAAAATGAGGATGTGGAAGAAAAAAAATCCAAGATGGTGATCATGAGGGAAGTGAAATAAGTTCTCCCACCCATCATGTCCCCTGTAGCTACACAGCAACCATCATGTGTGCCTTGAACAAAAGGCAAGTTGTCGCTGCTTTAGGACCGAGGGATTTGCCAGAGGTTCAGGAAATAGAAGACTGGAGGTTGAGTCACAAGTAAGCGTGGGTGGCACCAGGGGGAGAGGCGCCGGCTGGTTCACCTGACAACATGGAGACCAATTCCCGAAAAGTTACTGACCGGGTTCTAGGAAGCCAGGAGGTTCTATAAAGAGCACAGGTGCTCATCAAAACCTTGTTAGCCTGCCTGGGAAAGAGAACACACCTGCAGGTGTGGGTGAGTTTTGCAGACTGAGGTTATCCAAGAATTCCTCCCATGCAAATGCAAACCACCCACGTTAATGGTACATGGTGTCTTCTGTTCATTCATCAACTTAATGTCTTTATGTAATATAATTTTTCCATAATAGCACTTGTTGTATATGCCAGATAATCCCGGAAATGCTGGCAAAGGGAGATTTTTCGCCTGGCAGTGTTCTTTGAAATAAATTACTTAGGAGGATTCACGAATAATCAAATGGAAAAGAGGAGAAGCTTCACAAAATGAGTAAGGGCCAGTTCCCGCAGTCAGGGACTTCTAAAGCTACCTGGGTGTGCAGACGTGCATTCAACTCTCAGTGTGCAAAGGCTGTGAGCACAGAACAGGATAACAAACCTTAAGAGCGTCATCAGCCATAAATCCCAATACATGTCACAGAGAAGGTGTGTCGGGGTTAAGGGGAGCAGTAGTGGTCTGGTCACAGAGCAGTTCCTCATTCGACCAACTTCCCTACAATAAAAAGGCCTAATTTTTCTCTCTGATCACTTGGGTAGCATCCAAACAGTGCCTGTTTCTAAAAATCATTATTCTAGGCAAGGCTATGTTTGTCACTCAGCTGTGCTCTGTCATTTTAACCAAGCATTCTAACACCACTTTGGTCCGTTATGTAATCCCCAGTTTTCCCCCATTTTGAATGTCTCTTTGTTGTTTATGGCTCTGCTCTCACACGGGAACTTGTCCGAAAGGTCTGGGTGCTTTCAGTCGGGCCTTATCAGAGATCACAGTGATTGGAACTCTCTGTGTTTTACTGCTTCTATCTCATTAATGCCAGCACTAATTTGTGGTCCAATCCAATACCACCCCCATAAGATCTGCATGAATACACACTGGATTTCAATCTGCCATTCAACAAGCATGAAGTCCTTTATGTTCATTATTAACCAATCAAACGGCTCCAGGTTCCCTTCTCTGCATTTTTTTCCATAGTGAAATCATTTTGTTATTATCCCAAAGCAGTTGCTTGGTAGGAGATATTAGAAAAAAAACAATGACAATGGCAGCGGCCCTTCCTCCTCTTCCTTTTTCTCCAGTGAATGCACCTGTTTTAACCTGTTACTAAAACCTTTAATTGAGACTCCAGTTCAAATGGAGTCGCCAATGTGTTTGTGAACATCCTCCTTCCCCAAAATAGCTCCTACCCTGAGATATCTTGCAGTATATTATAAAATGGGCCTATTTTTTACCCTCTGCGAAGCAGAAGGACTGTTGAGATGAAAACGAATTCATGCTCCAGCAGAGAATGAAACCAGGTTCCCAACCCAAGTGGACTGATGGACCCAATGCCACATGCGTCAGGGTGACCTCATTCTGATACGTGCCATGTTCTTTTTTTGAATACTGGGGCCTGGGGTCATTCCCATGGGATGCTCCTTCATTCAATTTACATGGTTAAATGACTTCCCTTGCACATCATTTCAACCTCATGCATCATTACCAGAAGTACGCCATTCTGCCATAATGTTCTGCGTTTCTTGTTCCAACAAAGGCCTTGTCCTTCCAGTTCCTCACGTAATTTTCTGTCCTGCATCAAATTTCACGTGCGCAATGGCTTCAAGTAGGTTTGGCTATTCATATTTTGAGATAAATTAAACAGGGTGAAAGTTAGTAAACAAAGGGAGACAATACACAGCGCAGCAGACATCCAGTTCAGCAGAAAGACCTAGTGAATTTCCAAAAAGGTCATTTTTTTTCTCTTTTCTTTTTAATGATCAAAGGCAGAAAATCTCAAAAGTGAGTATTTTCTCACACGATAAGGATCTGAGAACTATTTTTTTTCACCTCCCACTGAGACCTGGTTTCACAGGTTGTGTTCCCCAGGAAGCGAACTCTGAGAAGCTGATTTAGGTACAGAGGCACATTTGGGCGTGCCCTGGTTCCATACCCATGGAAGAAAAGGAAGGAAGCTGGGCTGTGGAGCAGGTACAAGGTCTCAGCCAACCCCACAGGGAAGTCTAGAGCAAGAATGGCCCTTCCGGGTCCTCCCCCACTGCCAGGAAGAGGGGAGGGGACTTTATATTTCCGCACCACGAGATGAGGGCTGTCCCCACCAGGGGTGTGACCTTGGGCAAGAAGGCACTTTCTCCACCAGGTGGCAATTTCCAGAGAGACATTAGCCAAAACCTTCTCAGTAGCTAGAGGACTAAGGCCTTTAATCCTTAAGCAGGGATCTGGACAATGCTGCATAGCTTCCAAAGAAGAGTAAGCCCTTATAATATAAAATTTTTGATTAACCACCTTAAGCCGAAAGAGGTGAAAGGAGGCATATTTGCTTGTCAGAAAGCTGCGGCCTGAGGGGCAGGCGTCTAATCTAGTCTCCGAGGGGTCTGCTTAAACACACTCCAGGGATGGCCTCTGGCAGCACCGTCTTCCTGCTCTCCCTCTGCCTCTCCCAGCTCACGAGCATCAACAGGAAGGAGCTCAGCCCCTCCTCTGGCACCTGATTTCTGCACCAGCCCCAGAGGCGCCTCTAGATCACCTGGCTCAGGTGGCTGGTGGAGCCTACATCTGCAGGCCTTGCAGGACTGTAAGCCATGGAGAAAGAATTCCTGACCAGCTACTACCCCCAGGGCACAGCAAGAGGAGCGGTCTTTCTGTGCAGGAACTATAGCAGTGCGTGTTCGGAAAAGTTCAAGTCTCCAAGTTAAACCAGAAGGCAAATAATCTGAGGCATTTGGAACTGGCCACCCAGAAGCATTCTGTGGGAGTAGGGCCCAGTGCTGGAGAGCGAGATTCGAACTCTCCATTTCTTCCCAGTCACTTTCCCCACCAGGGATGTCTTTTGTGGCTTGATCCCTAAGTAGTCTTCTACGAAGACCTTCTGTGTTGACTGACGCCAACTATAGGACAAACAGAAGCCTGCCTCTGAAACAATGCCATATCTGTAGCCTACAAATGATGGACAGAACACCCCAAGATACAAAAAGGCTACATATGTTAGCAGACTGAAGACCGGGGCAAGTTCACACACATGTGTGACATAAATCACACTGCCCATGGTGGGCAAAAAGATGTAAGGAAAGCTCTGAAGTAAAGGATTTCCAAAAAACTATAATCATACAGAAACCCAACTTCCTTTGTCACTTATTGACATGTGCACGCTGGACTGTGGCCCAAATTTCCAGTCTCTGATTATAAAGAAGGAATTCACTAAAGATAATCTAGTTAAGCTGCTGAATCCCAGATATGTTTTGCCATTAGACATTCAGAGTAGAATCTTACATTTCATTAAGATTTGGTCACAGCGTTTCCCAGTAGGTAAGGATGCCAGTAAAGTAGAAAAAGTGTACCTTGACCTTCTTAAGAAAGGTATTCCGTTTCCTCCCCCAGATGCTGAGGCTGAATCAACAAGACCAGAGATTGCTCTGGTCTCATTGACTCTTACTGTACCAGCTCTTCTTTTTGAAATTGTTCTCCAGAGCTCTACTATTACATTGGTCCCAAACCAGATCGGACAATTGCATAGTGAACTAGATATGGTGAAAATGAATGTGAGGGTGCTGTCCACCAAATGAAGCAGAGCCCCTGTATTCCTGGGCCTGAAAACCATGAAGACGTGTAGCTACTGCAGAAACTTTGTAAGATGGGTCAGGAGACGCAGGCCAGGATCATGGATCTGCTCATGGTAATAGAGAATAAAGATGTAACTAGTTGAGGTAATTCAAAAGAACGAGGATTTCAATCATACTGTCCTTGGATGAGAGCTTTACTCGAAAACAACAAAGGATTTTGGAGCAAACTAAGAACCAGAGGGAAGATGCCAGTAGTACCAGTGAACTTCCTGTCCCATCCTGTGATCTCCTTGAACTAAGTCTCAGCCCTTCAGTGCATGGGGCCACTCTGGGAGAGCTCAGCCCCATGAATGCTCAGCTTTCAGACTTTAAGTCCTGCTACAACAAACACTGGAAACCGAGTCTTCATCCACAGATGGATTTGTTAGCTCTGATAAACACAGAAACACCCCTGCTTACTCAAACGACCAGGCAAAACCTCACCTGAAGTCCTACATATGAGAGTGTTCCAGAACATTCAAATGCAATGTTACTACTGTAGCCAGTTAGTCTACAGACCATTCCAGAAACACCGTCAAACCAGAGACTGTCATCCTTGCCCCGTAATCACTCAACAATGACAAAGAATGATCTCCAGCAACCCAATTACTACGAGGTAATAGTTTGATCCCTTAGCTCCTGCTGTCACTACAGAAGCTATGTATTTAAAAAACTGATGTTTATCACCACAAAAGAGCTTTAAGTCACAGTGACTGTTGAGGTGAAAGTGGATGATGGGCACATTAGCTACATAAGAGATGCCAATTCTCTAAAAGGTAGACCTTGGGATGCCTGAATGTCACAGTGGTTTAAGTATCTGCCTTTGGCTCAGGTCATGATTCCAGCATCCTGGGATCGAGCCCCACATCGGGCTCCCTGCTCAGTAGCGAGTTTGTTTCTCTTTCTGCCCTTCACCCCAATTGTGTGTGCTCTATTTCTCCCTCTCTCAAATTAATAAATAAAATCTTTTTTTTTTGAAAAAAATTATACATCTTTGGCAGTTCTGAAGCTCAGAAGACAAGACCTACCTGTGCATCAAAACCATGGTGGAACATTTCTCTTCCGCAGTAATGAAGTTTAACAGAATAGTAACCGTTCCAGAGTAACATTAATGGTTGCTGAGCACAACACCACCTTTATCTCAAAAGACTTCGGTTTAACATATACTCACTTAAAACTTCAGCAGAAGAAAAATTCATTGTACTAATGCCAACCAGTTTAGTTAGAGCATTTATGGTTCACAGGCCTTCCTACATTTACAAGAGAAGACTTTGCACAGCTGTGAGAAGAATAGATAAAGATTACTTTATTACAAAATAGTAAGACTAGGGGGCGCCTGGGTGGCTCAGTCATTAAGTGGCTGCCTTTAGCTCAGGTCATGATCCCAGGATGCTGGGATCGAGCCCCGCATTGGGCTCCCTGCTCAGCAGGAAGCCTGTTTCTCCCTCTCCCACTCCCCCTGAGTGTGTTCCCTCTTTCGCTGTGTCTCTGTCATATCAATAAATAAAATCTTTAAAAAAAATAATAAGACTATGGAGTGCCTTCATTTAACTAAAGTAGAATGTAAAAGTCAATTTGTACTTCTTAACAGATGAACACATAGGGGAAAGGAAGGAAAAATAAAATAAGATAAAAACAGAGAGGGAGGCAAATCATAAGAGACTCTTACCTACAGAGAACAAACAAACTGAGGGTTGCTGGAGGGGCGGGGGGGGGGGAGGGCCAAGTGGGTGACGGGCAGTGAGGAGGACACTTGGGATGAGAACTGAAGTTACTCTAAGTGAAGAATCACTAAATCCTACCCCTGAAACCAACACTACACTGTATGTTAACTAGCTTCAACTTGGGAAAAAACCTCAGAAGAAAAAAAGTCAATTTGTACTTCTTTTTATATAAATGTTCTTGTTCAGAATAGTCGTTTGTAAAAGCTTTGATGGTTGTAGTTTAACCATATGTCAGACACTCTGAAGAGGCCACTGAACCCTGTACCAGGTTGCCTTTGATTCTTTGTGATTCTGCTACTCTTTATAACACCAAATGTTCCTTTCTTTCCCCCTTTTTCCTGCAATTTGATATTTCTATTTGTTACAAACATCCAGAATAAATTGTGCGTTTATGTCACAAATTACGATGACAAATTACTACGGAAACAAAACAGCACACAAAAAATTTAGTTCCAGCCCATGTTCATGAAGTTCAAACTTCTGTTACTCGTGGTATAAAAGAAAGTAAAGATCTGGGTTTATGTCTCTATGCCTTAAAGCCACATTTCAACTTCCCCAGACTCCACTTCTCCGCCTGGGTTGAGGCTCAGGGTACTAACTCCATCTTCCTCGAAAGGAAGAGGCAATGAACATGAACGCACATTATAGACCACCGAGCGCTCCCCAGAGAGAGCTTCCGGTATCTGGCACGGAGTAAGTGCTCGAGGATTCCAGTTCCCCGCATTCCAGCAGGAGCCTGGGGCCCGGGCTTCCTGCCAGCACACGGCCAGGTGGGGCTCAGTCTAGTGGCTGGTGTCCCAAACAGGAGGGCAGAGTGTGAAGTGGAGTCACGCTCTCTGCAGGAACAACAGCACAGCGAAAAGACAAGAACGTTCTCGCCTCCCAAGGGCATGGCGTTGCGCTCACGTTCCGGGAGAGGTCTCCAGAATAAAGGCTGTCCCTGCCTGCTTTCGTCTGAAAAATAGGTCTTTATCAATGATGCCTCCTCCAGAAATGATCTGTATGATGGCACGCTCCACCGCTGGAGGGAGAGCTCTCCCTGAGCACGCTCTCCCTGCAAGCCGCCTGGTTTTTGGGGTCCTGCGGAGACATTGTCAGAGGAGGCGGATTCCGTGGTCCCCTCCTCACGGATCTAAAATGTAAAAAAGCTCTGGAAACCAAGTTTCTGCCCTACCCCATTTGGTGGTAAAACCTGCCCTGAGCTGATAATGCGGTTGCTTATGATGTGTCTTTCCTCCTGGTGCATTTCACTTAGTAGAAATATGATGGCGCTTGATTATCGGGCACTACCGACCCCCGCTGGTGGCGGTACACACTTAGGGCGCACATGCTGTAGGGCCCAGCCCAGGTTCCCGCAGGGGACCCCAGCAGATCTGTAAGAGTCGTCAAAATCTATTGAGGAGTTTCTATGTATCAGAAACTATTCTAAATCCTTTGCATCTATTATCTGAATTTCTCTTCACATAACCTGAGCATCTGTTCCCTTTTACAAATGAGGAAACTGAGGCACATGGAGGCTCCAGGAATTGTCTGCGTCACACAGCAAGTAAGTAGTGGAGCTGGGGATTGAAACCTGGCGGGCTGAAGCCAGTTTGCCTCCTCCCTTGGCAGCAGACTCATCTTCGCAAATCCTACAGGAGTAAGCCACAGGCAAAATGAGCTGCCCCTTAGGAGACATATTCAAAATCTGTGGTGACTGTGGTAGTCAGTAATTTCTACTTGTACTAATTAGGGTCCTCCAGAGAAACAGAACCAGTAGAGTGTGGCTGTGGGGGGGGGGTGTAGAGAAAGAGAGATTTTAAGGAGGCGCCTCACATATTTATGGAGGTTGGCGAATCCAAAATCCTGAAACCTGTAGGGCAGGCTGGCAGGCTAGGGAAGAGCTGATCTTACATCTTGAGTCTGAGGGCAGTCTGCAGGCAGAACTCCCTCTTCCTGGCGGGACCTCTGTCTTTTTCTCTGAAGGCCTTCAGCTGATTCCATGAGGCCCATTATGGAGGGTGACCTGTTCTACTCAAAGTCTACTGACTTAAACGTTAATCACCTCTAAAAAATACCCTCAGAGGGGCTCCTGGGTGGCTCATTGGTTAAGCGTCTGCTTTCGGCTCAGGTCATGATTTCCAGGTCTTGGAATCGAGTCCTGCATCAGGCTCCCTACGCAGCAGGAAGTCTGTTTCTCCCTCACCCTCTGCCTCTCTCCCTGCTTGTACTCTCCTGTCTCTCTCTCTCAAATGAATAAATAAAATATTTAAAATAAATAATACCTTCACAGCAACATCTAGAGTGGTAAATGACCACATATTTGGCCCTAGCCAAGTTGACGCATAATATTAACCATCATGCTGCTCTTAACATTATCCAGTCTGAACTGGATCTGTTTATGCTTAAGATTATTGTTTCATGAGACTGAAAAATGAGCAATTTAGCAGATGATTCAATATTGCTCTTGAAGAAAGAGATGCTTCTGATCGCAGGCCCCCTCTGACCCACCTCTGTGAAGACAGGGTATGGGGGTTAATAAGAAACAAGCTGGGCCCCTCATTTTCACTGGAAAAGGCTGCTTCCTGCATCTACGACATTGCATCTGTTAGTACCACTCAGTGCACAAATGACAGAGATTCAACTAGAACCAGATTAAGCAAATAGAGGCTTATTATCAGGATGCCGAGACCAGTGAAGATAAACTGAGCCTCTCCGTCCTCTGATGCTGAGAGTCCAGCAATTAGCAGACATTTCACTACTACCAAACAAGGGAAGGGGCAACTAAGGAATGAAGCAGAAGTTTCTGGCCTCACACAGCTCCCATGCCCTGCAGCCATCTGCCACCCACCCCCCCCACCCCCAGCCCACCAGATGCGGGATGAGGGAGTCAAAAAAGTCCTACACAATAACTACTTTATTCCAAATCAGGACGGAAATGAATTGAGGGTATATCTTTATATATCTCATCTTCCAACTGGCAGAAAACAGAAATGGCTCCTAAGAAGGGATGGATGAGATAAGAGACATCCGTGGCCCATTTTTTCTACCAGAAATGAAGGCTTCAGGGTCCTTCAGTGACTCTAGGACCTTGGATGGGGTCAGCGGGGGAGGGGGGGCACAGAAAATAATCTGGAGCATAGGGACCCCAGCACATTGGAATATAATCTACCCTCAGTAGCTCAAGTGAATTCTCATAGACTACATTAGACAAAATCAGATTACAGAACAGAAGATGGGTCTTCCAGTAAAGATTTTCACAGCTTCAAATATATTTTCCTCATTCCCGAGGGTGCAAAAAAGAAGAAAAAAAAAAAAAAACCAGGGCTGAAAGAAAACTAAATATCTAGCCTTCAAATAACTGGGAGTGGGAAATGAAGGGAGTTTCAGATCCAAAAGAAGAGGCAAAGGGAATTCCTTCACAACACATGAAGACAGATAAACATTTTGGAAAAGCTTCTCAGATGAAGGATAAACAAGATGAAATGAGAGGACAAGACACTATTCAAACACAGGAAGCAAAAGTGAAGGAAGAATTGCATGGGAAGAAGGAGGGAAAGGAGGGAGAGGGGGGTCCAGCAGGGGAGCCCAGGGATGTTTTCTAACCAGCCGCTCACAGGGCAGGACCTGGGCTGGGTTTTCTCATTACTCTGTCTCCCTTGATTCCTACCCAACTTCTGGCCAGGATTCCCTTTAGTCTTCCCACCTGTGAGGCACCCAACATCCATCTGACCAATTCCTTTTTCTGTTTACTTGAACCAAAGTTGAATTTCATTGTTTAAAACCAAGAACCCAGAATGATACAGATGGCCAGCCATAATCCACTTCAACAGAAAACTAAGATTATGTTACCAAGAGAACCAGAGGTACAAAACAGGTATAGATGTTACAAACTTTGCCAAAATATAATAAAATAATACAACGAAAACAGGAGGCAGGGGAGGAAAGTGGATGTGGGGCTGTTAACTTCCTCAACCTTTCTTAGCAGGGAATGAAGAGATACTAATAAAATGGAAACATGTAGTTGTTGTTTTTTAAGATTTATTTATTTATTTATTTATTTATTTATTTATTTGACAGAGATCACAAGTAGGCAGAGAGGCAGGCAGAGAAAGAGAGGAGGAAGCAGGCTCCCCGCTGAGCAGAGCCCGATGAGAGAGAGACCCTGAGATCACAACCTGAGCCGAAGGCAGAGGCTTTAACCTACTGAGCCTCCCAGGCGCCCCAGAAACATGTAGTTTTAAGAACCACAATGACTCATAATGTTTCTTGTAATCATTTCATAAATCCTAGAGTGAAACTTCAGGGAAGGCAGGTGAGGAAGCTTACGTTGGGAATAACGGACTTTACCGAAAACCTCGCAGCTGCTTCCTTCCATCACAAATTCAGCAAATGGGTCTACGAGGTGCCACGAGTGAGGCTGAATGCCGGGCTTATCCTGGAGGAGAACCTGACACGGTCCCTGCCTTCATCAGGCTGACGGTCTGGTGGGAGAACCAGGCTGAACAAGTAGACAAATAAATATGAAATTCTAACTGTGATAAATGTGTGAAGGAAAAGGACACACTTGACAGAGGGTGAACAAGACCCTCTCGACAAGCCGAGGGCAACCTTTAAAAAGAGGCTTCAATGTTGGGGGGAAAAAACCAAGATGGAAGGGGAGGTAATACCAGACAGAGGGGACCACAGGGACAGCAACCCCAAGGAAGGCACCTCAGTCCGCTTGGGAGACGATAACAAAAATATCATAGACTGGATGGCTTATAAATAATGAACACTTATGTCTCCACCAGGGGAACCACAGGATGACTTGCACAGGTATGGCGTCTGCTGTGCTGTGGCTGGAAAGTGCTCTGGTGGGCGCGAGCACAGACGGGGAAGACATGTTAGAGCAGTGGCCCAGGGGAGAACTGATGTCCGTTCCCCTGGGCTGCCGGCAGTGGAAATGCAGATGAAGACCTACTGGAACGCCCTTTGGGGAGTAAAATCAAAATCTGAGGTGATGGATTAGATGCGAGAAGTAGGGGAGAGAGAGAAATCAAGAAGGACTCCCAGGTTTCCGGGGTAGGCTACCGAGTGATAACCGTTTACCATGGTAAACGCTCTGCAATACAGGTTTTGGGGAGGGACGCTTAAGAAGCTCAGACATGTCATTCCTGAGACCCTTGGAAAACATCCAAGGGGACATGTCAGACATGCCACTGCTTCTGAAGCTCAGAAGAGAGGCTCCGGCTGGAATCATCATCACACCGAAGCTATTTAAAAACATGGGAATGGAGAGGATCCCCAAAAATGAAGTGTGGAGAAAACAGGGGACCTAGGATCAATTCCCGAGACAATCTGGTACTCACAGGTAGAATAGAGGAGAAGATCTAGGGGGTTAGATATAAAACGAGAAGAGACTGGTGCCCCAGGGTGAAAGAGGAGGGGGTTTTCAACTCTGTTCACTGCTGCTCCTGAGCCAAATAAAGTGAGGACTGAAGAGGGTCCGTCATACCGGGCAATCAATAAAGACGATAGGCGTATTTTTGGTGGAGATACGAAGACAAGAGACAGGCAGCTCTTTTGAGAAGCCCGACAGTGATGAGAAGCAGAGAAATGGAGCAATTACAAGAAAAAGATGGGATGAAGGGAGGAGCCTGAGGATGCTGTATGACCCAGCAGAAAGTGGGGAGAGGGAGGGAGGGAAGAGGAGAAGGCACAAAGGTAACATGTGCAGTGAGGGTGTGACAGGAGAAAGGGCAAGGGGACGGACACAGACACAGGAAGATCTATCTGCAGACGAGGGGATGGCAAGACAAAGGCGCTCCCATGTAATTGCTTCTATGTCCCAAGGAAGACAAGTTTCATCAGAGGCAAGCTAGTTGGGAGAAATGAGGAAGGGGAGGGAAGTCTGAAATACCAAGCAAGTCATCAAGTGGTCAGTGGGAGAGTGGGAAGCAAGTCTATTTCGAGGCTGAGGTAGGATGGCTACACAGACGATGTGGCAATGCCCAGGGACTCGGGCACCAGTTCAGAGAAGGCACGTGCTTGGGGTCAAGGTCAGAACTTTGCCAAATAAACGGGACCCAAAAATGAAAGAATCGAGGGAATTCAGGCTATCTACATGATACTGATTGCAATGATCACAGAATCTGAGTGGGACCATGAGCGAAGAAAGGGCAAGAGGGAACTGTAAGATACAGACAAAGGAGTTTGATCAGCATACTTGGGGTCTCAGCGACACAAAGAACTGTCACAGCAGGGAACCGGGCAAAACAACCATAAGCACAGATTTCAGGTGAAGAGAGTGTTGAGTGGAACATTCTGGAAATGGTAGAGTGTTTGATGATGACTCGTGCTTACATGGAATGGAATGCTGATGAAAGCCACTGGCTCGGGTATTTGATGTGTCAACTGTCAGATGCTGTCGCATTCAACAATGTCAAGCATTGGCATGACCAAAAAGATCCCCAGCCATGGACAAGCCTCCACGCACTGAGTGGGAGTAGAGGAACAAACATGAAAGGGCAGAAGCTGTAGCACCTTATCCTGCATCCTCTCTTCTTCCCCCAACTCTTGCCTCATTTGGCTCCTGCTAGCCTAGAATCTACTACCTTTTCCTGCTGAGTAAATCAGCTTGAAGAAATAAGGAGGTAGTGGGATAAAGGAAAACATAGGGTGGAAATATCAACCTTGACTCTGTGTATGTGTGGGGGCCAGAAACATCAAGTTACTGATCGGGAACAGTCTAGACAATTTTTGCTCCCTCCGGAGATTCCACATTATGGGTCATAGCAACTCCATTCAGGATGAAGAGACTGCCCACGAGAGACTGTAAGATCTACCAATGGAAGTACCCCGCCTGGGAGGAAGAAAGGAAAACAGAGATAGGAAGAAGAGGGAAGAGGAGGAAATGCACAGGAAATCTGCCCCTATTATGTGACAGACTTGTGTAAGGTTCTGCAAGTTGTACACTGCACAAAGGCATCACATTTAAAGTGCAGATACCACAAATTTATATATTCCATCAATTCTCTGGGGTAGTACTGTTAGGGAGCGAACTGCGTCCCCTTCAAATTCATATGTTGAAGCCGTATGTCCAAACAGAGTCACACTGGGGGTTAGGGCTTCAACATATGCATTTGATGGAGACACAATTATAGTAAAATAAAATCATAAGGGTGGGTCCTAATCCATAGGACTGGTGTCCTTACAAGAGGAGGAAGAGACACCACCAATGTATGCAAAGAGAAAAGGCCATGTGAGGACAGTGAGAAGGTGGCCATCTGCAAGCCAGGAAGAGAGGCCTCAGGAGAAACCAACCCTGCCAGCACCTTGATCTTGACCTTCCACAGTCGAGAACTATGAGAAATTAATTTCTGTTATTTAAGCCACCCAGCGTGTGGCATTTTGTTTGCCAGCTCTAGCAAGCTAATGTAAACAGCAAAGTGTTCTTTGTCCTCACCTTCAGTATATTAGGAAAATTCTCTAGTAGGTAGAAGCGAAACCATTTGAGGAGGGGGTTGATATTTTGTAATTTACAGGAAAATGCCATGTAGGCCAGCAGTGACTCTGAGCGTCAATGTCAGATGGTATCTTTCATGTTACTTCATTTAATCCATATACAACTTTACAAAATAAAGAGAATTAAGATGAAGAAAAAGCAGCTCGGAGGACTTCAGTAACTTGATCAAATTCAACCACACACTGATGAGAAGGTGAAATTTGTATCCAAATAAGCCTATTCCAAAGCTCCCATTTCATGATCTTATCACACTGCCTCCAATGTAAGTTCTAGTATAAAAGAGATGCGCTAATATGGGTGGTGTCTTTACACTGCCTGGGAGAGTCTGCTACATACTTTGGCCTAAAAGAGTGAAGTAGGTCTGATTGACACTATGTTAGAGATGTAGAAACTGAAGCCCAGAGAGGTTGAGTGACTTGCCCAAGGCCACACAAATTAGCAAATTGTAACCCGGCTGTTTACTGCCCCTTTCTTGCCCTCTCCACCTCATACTCCACCACTGAACGTTCCCTCTTCCCATACGCAGCTTTTCCAGGCGATCCATAAACACAAAAGAGCCCTTCTCCTGTGTGACACATTATTTCTATCCTTTTAGTACCATCAACATTATCAAAAGCCATTTACAAAGTAAATAAGGTAGCGATTGTCCAACAATGCATTTGCTCCCCAAAAATAAATAAATGGGGGCACCTGGGTGGCTCAGTGGGTTAAGCCTCTGCCTTCGGCTCAGGTCATGATCCCAGGGTCCTGGGATAGAGCCCCGCATCAGGCTCTCTGCTCAGCAGGGAGCCTGCCTCCCCTCCTCTCTCTGCCTGCCTCTCTGCCTACTTGTGATCTCTGTCAAATAAAGAAATAAAATATTAAAAAAATAAATAAGTGAAGATCATGTTAGAATTAAACAGCAGTTGCATTCATTGAATAAATTTCTAGCTCTTCTTCTCGATGCACAGTAGTTTTACTTCGGCTGACTTATGAACTTCACCCTAAAGATTAATCTGGCTCTCTAGAAAGAGCGTAAGAATTAATATTCAGCCAAGATGGGACTCTTTTTTCATTTTCATTTTAGTGGAAATCAATCTGTTAAGATATTGTTGAGTGCAATTTGTTACTTACTCACTCCCACTTTTCTGCTCAAGTCGGGGTGCTTGAAAATATCTATATAAACACTTTCTGTCAATACTACCAAGATTTATATGGCCAAGTTACTGTAACTGTTATCTCTGAGAGCACTATGAATTACGCTGTGCGGTGTGAGATTTTATTGAATTTATGTAATAGAGAAGTGATCAATTAAAAAGAACACTCACGAAGATTTTTGCCTCCAGCAGGCAGTATGTAGAAATGACTTCTGGATAGAAGAGATACAACCAAAAAAACTGGACATGGCCCTCTTCATGTTCCCTAGTCTGGCCTGGAGGCCTTCCCATGTCTTCTTTAACACATTTCCCACGGTGGCCACTAAGCAGAACGCTGCACTTACAGTACCATTTAGCCAGATCCTGAGAGCTGGGATTTAGGCAGGCGTCTTTCTGTGTGTCTGTCTGCCTGCCTGTCTGTCTCTCTACTACAGCTTCCATAACAAAGTACCACAGAGCAGCTTAAACAACAAAAATGTACCCGCTCCCAGGTCTAGAAGCTGGAGTGGGAAATCAAGCTGTGCCAGGACCACAGACCCTCTGAAGGTACTGGGGAAGAATCCGCTCACACCTCTCTCCTAGCTTCTAGAGCTTTCCGGCAATCTTGGCATCCCCCGAGTTGTAAATACATCACCTGAACTCTGCCTTCATGTTCATATGGCATTCTCCGTTTGCCTATCTGTGTCCCAATTTTCCTTCTCTATAAAGACACCCATCTCCTTGGATCAGGGGCCCACTCCACTTCAGGGTGCCCTCATCTTAACTAATTACATCTTCAAAGAGCCTATTTCCAAATAAGTCACATTCTGGCATACGAGGGGTTAGGACTTCAACACACGCATTTTAGGTAACACAATCCAACCCATTACGCTCATACTCGCGCAATATATAAGCATGTTCTACTATTTTCCTTGTAATAAATGAAACTAAAAACTAATAATAGTAATATCTACCACAACCTTAATTCTTTCTTCCCTTTCGCAGCCCAAAGAGTAATCTCCATTTCTCTATCCACGTAACTCTCAAACCCACTTTACTCTGGTCTGGCACCAAACATTCCCAACAATGTCACCAATAATCACCTAGCTTTTAAGACATCTTTTTTAAATTTTATTTTTACTTTCAAGGAGGCTAAATGCCCAGCATGGAGCCCGGCGTGTAGCAGAACTCATAACCCTGAGATCAAGAGTCAGAGCATCTTACTTTTTAAATCCTGATCCTGCTAAACCTCCCTGTAACTTTTGAAACTGTGAATCCCAGGGCACCTGGGTGGCTCAGTGGGTGAAGCCTCTGGCTCATGATCTCAGGGTCCTGGGACTGAGCCCCACATTGGGTTCTCTGCTCGGCAGGGAGCCTGCTTCCCCCTCTCTCTGCCTGCTGCTCTGCCTGCTTGTGATCTACCTCTCTCTGTCCAATAAATAAATAAATAAAATATTTAAACAAGAAAAAAGAAACTGTGAATCCCACCATCCTTGGAGAACTGCATCCTCTCCGAGTGTCAACATTACCGTCTTGAGATTTTCTTCTCTCCTGCTCCCAGGTGCTCTCTGCTGCCTCCTCTGGAAACATCCTGGGAATTCTGTACGTAAGCCACCTGTCCTCTCCCAGTCATCCATCCTCGCTCCCATCATCACCCACCTCTCCTCTGCCGATGGCTCCAGCCCTGTCATCTAGCACACAGCTCCCTTGTGAGTTCTAGGACATCCCCAAGGACTTTACTTTCCACCTCCTTCTGTGTGTCCCAAGTCACCTAAAATTCAACATCCCTCAAATGGAAGCCCCCTTCCTCCTGTGACCTCCACTGAAGAATGGCATGTCCGCTGAGCCAGATGCCCTGGTTAGACAACTGGGAGTGAACCTGCCTCTCGTTAACCACTCTTACCCCCAAACAGAAACTCACATAGAATTCCTGCACACCTTCCCAAAGAAGGCCTTGGCAATGTGATGCACAATGCAGAGCAGAGTTGAAAGTGGACTCCCAAGTAGTCTGAAGTTTGGGTTGTTAGCACAAGGACACACGACAAACTAGAACTGCTCAAGGCCACTCAGCAGAGTACATGGCATTGTTCCACTCCTCCATATGGCTCTCTTCTCCACCCCCATTTCCAGCTCCTGCACCCTACCTGGGCTCTGGGGCCAGGTCCTCCACTGGACACACTTCACACAGTGCCTAGGGCCACCATCCAGCCTGGTTGGGTCTACCTTCCCTCTCTGACTACCTTGCCAAGGGCCCTTCTTTTAGCTAAAAAGGAAAAGATCGATGTATTAACTCACACTAAGTACTAAAGCTTGGTAATTCACTGGGTACCCATCCAAGGAAGATTTGCTTCAAACTTGTCCGAATCCAAAGAGAAGGAAACTTTTCTTAACATTTAATGCTTCTTTTTTTTTTCTTTTTATTTAAGCTTTATTTAAACATATAATGTAACCCCACCACCCTCTCCCCCCCACCCCCCTCAGTTTGTTTTATGACATTAAGAGTCTCTTTTGGTTTGTCTCCCTCCCGATCCCATCTTGTTTCATTTTTTCTTTTCCTACCACCTTAACTCCCACCCCCGTTGCATCTCCACTTAACGCTTCTTTTTAAGTGTAGAGGAAGTATATAAGCTTTGTAAGAATTTCAGAGAATTCACAAAAGTTTAAAGATAGAAATAAAATCATCTATAATACCAGAAATAATCACTATTAACAAGTTAATGTGTTTTCTCTTGATATCCATGTGCGTGTATATATTTGTTCTTAATCAAGTGGAATTCCTTTTTTTACTTATGATTTTGTCATGAGCAACTTCCTATAGCATTAAATACTTATTGTTTTTAATGCCATATGTTTGTTCAAACATTTTGTCCGCATTCCTAATTATTTCCTTAAGATAAATACTTTAAATGAGATTACTGCATCTGAAGCTATTAACAATTTTAAAGTTTTCTGATGCATATTGTCAAATTTTTTTTTTTTACCAGAAATGTTATATAACCTTCTCATCTTTGGTGCAAATTTCCCTATACCCCAAGCAAGAATGGACATTATGTTTTATAATCTCTAAGAGTCTGATATGCAAAAACTGGAACTTCTTTGTTTCAAAATGCATAATTTGATTACTTCTGACATTAAAAATATTTTTTAAAAGATTTTACTTATTTATTTGACAGAGAGAGACACAGTGAGAGAGGGAACACAAGCAAGGGGGGAGGTGGGAGAGGGAGAAGCAGACTTCCCATGGAGCAGAAAGCTTGATGTGGGGCTCGATCCCAGGATCCCAGCTTCATGACCTGAGCCAAAGGCAGACACTTTACGACTGAGCCACCCAGGCGCCCCTAAAAGTATTTTTTAAAACACTTACTAAATAGTTGTTTCTTCAGTGAAATTTTGTTCATGAATTTAAATTATGATATTGGGGTGATGGTCTTTTATTCTTATAAGGGCTCACTATATGATAAAGATGTTAACTTTTATATGATTGTACATTCTGGTCCAAGTTTATATGCTTTTCAATTGCATATTATATTTTTAATCACATAGAAATTCTTAATTCAAATGTAATAAAATTGATCAGCTATGTTTATTTCTGGCCTTTTGCCATCACAAGGTACTTATTTTCATTCTAACATTCTATGGGGTTTTG
Organism: Taxidea taxus jeffersonii; assembly: GCA_003697995.1. Lineage (NCBI taxonomy): Eukaryota > Metazoa > Chordata > Mammalia > Carnivora > Mustelidae > Taxidea > Taxidea taxus. The sequence continues at coordinate 136,310 of RCUC01131399.1, forward strand.
CTTTTACATTAAAATCTTCTCCAAATTGAATGCATTTTGATGTGAGCAGTGAGGAAATACATTGTCATTCTTTATTCCTAAGGAATTAGAAAATTATTCAAAAATTATTTTCTGAATAAAATCCATCCGGTTACTCCCCGATTCTGTTTTCCTTTATTAAACTGGAAGCGAGTCTGCTTCTTGACCTCCTCATCTGATTCATCATCTGCTGCCTCATTCCTGGCCAAGCACTGTCTTATTATTTGTAAACTTACAATGTGTTTTGAAAACCTACTGGGCTGGGACCCCAGTATTTGATCCTACTTTTTGAAATCCTGCTGGTTACCCTTGTACTTTTTTTCTTTTGGACGAAGGGAGAGCAGCAGAGTGATGGAGAGAGACAGAGAGAGAACGAGAAGGTAGAGAGAGGGCATGGAAGGTGATCTGAGGTCATTTTCATTCCTTTTCAGCCTGACTGACTCCTGCTAAAAAGATTCCGTTTCCATCAACATCAGTGAATACACTGTGACCTAGGCACAGTCCCATAAATTATGTCAGTCCCCCACTCCTTAGGGTCAATATCTAACTTTTATCAATTTCATTCTTTTAACACTTTAAGATCCAAAGAATATAGACAAGGCTTCATATCTCTGGGACTAAGAAATAAAGTGATTAGAGCAGTGGACATCCTAACGACGGATATTCCAGGATTTCTTAATTCTTGCGGAGAAACACTTGGACAAACTTATCTCTGCAGCAGGGATTCCCATCCCTGGACGTACTTTGCTGACAAGCACCATAATTTCATGGATATCAAAGTTCTGAGGTTTTATCATGCAATGTTTTAGACAGTCTACTGCACATGGTAAATACCCATCCTTCCCAACCACACAAACGCTGATAAGTTTAAGTACCATAACCCAGAGCATTAGGAACAGTTTCTATGTAATCACCAGATGAGGGACTCAAGTAACAATAGGTTTTCAGAGAAGGTGCACAGGATGTCGATTTCTCTCTCTACCACCTAGATCTGGACTCCATCTTGAACCTTCCAGGTGAAACACCTCTCCCAGCCTGGCAGTTGGCTCTGTGCAGCAGCAAAAGGGCCGGCCAGTGGCCAGCAGATCCACCTCCCGAGCTCACCTCTACTCCTCCTTTGCTTGATGATGCCAAGTTGATCACTTTACTTTCTGTGATTCCGTGTCCTTCTCTACGAAATGGATAAAGCAATGCCAAGTTTTGGGTGGCTGCGGGGATCAAAGGGGTTACTGCATGCGAAATACTCCACATGGGGCCTGGCAGGGGAACAGGTTTCTTATAAATCATGACATATTTTACTGGGGTTTTGAGGTTTAAAGGATTTATGTTTTTTTAAATCAAGCATATTAAATCACAGGCCCTAGGACATTGTTGTCACTCAATAAATGTCAGGCAACAAGTTAATAAGGAAGTATCTCTCCAGGATAATGAATTTTAAAATTCCTGAAAACTTCTTACAATATCACTTTTTAAATTCAAATATTATACGTATTTTCCTATTCACCAATGTAATACAAAGGGAAAGAAGAAAAAAGGACCAATTCTATTGCATACAATATTAATTTGCGGCGTATATTTTTAAACCACAGTTTCACACTATACAGACATTCCCCACCTTGACTACACATGTTCCTAAAGACGGATGTGGACAATCTGCCCATTCTGAACAGATTTCTATTCCCACACAACTACAAGGTATTATAAATTCTCTAAATCATCCTTACTTTGCGGGCACCTGGCAGGCTCAGTCAGTAGAGCCTGCGACTCTTGAGCTTGGGGTCATGAGTTCAAGCCCCATAGGGCATGGCGCCTACTAAAAAATAGTAATACTAGGGGCGCCTGGGTGGCTCAGTGGGTTGAAGCCTCTGCCTTCGGCTCGGGTCGTGATCCCAGTGTCCTGGGATCGAGCCCCACATCGGGCTCTCTGCTCCGCCGGGAGCCTGCTTCCTCCTCTCTCTCTGCCTGCCTCTCTGCCTACTTGTGATCTCTGTCAAATAAATAAATAAATAAAATCTTAAAAAAAAAATAGTAATACTAAATAAAATAATCCCCACTTATAATCTTGCCATTTTCCTTTGTAATAAATACAAAGGAACAATACATCTGGCTCAAAAACAGGTGATTTAGCTGAGGTGAAGACTGACCCCCTCTTGTCTTCATAGTAGTTTCCTTCTTTGCCTTTATGGAGCAAAATTTATAAGCTATTCATTTCCTTTGACTTTAATTTTTCCACTTGCCACTTGTTTTTATAAATACCACAGGCAACATAAAAAATTTTTTTCAGAAATTTTTAAAAAAATAAGAACCTTTCTTTAAAAAAAAAAATCTATCCAGAGGCACCTGGCTAGCTTAGTCTGTAGAGCATGTGACTCTTGATCTCAGGATTCTGAGTTTAAGCCCCATGTTGGGTGTAGAGATTACTTAAAAAATATAGGTGCCTGGGTGGCTCAGTGGGTTAAGCCTCTGCCTTCGGCTCAGGTCATAGGATCTCAGGGTCCTGGGATCGAGCCTCACATCAGGCTCTCTGCTCAGCAGGGAGCGTGCTTCCCCCCCCTCTCTCTGCCTGCCTCCCTGCCTCCTTGTGATCTCTCTCTCTCTGTCAAATAAATAAATAAAATCTTAAAAAAATACAATAAAATCACGGTGTCTGTGTGGCTCAGTCACTTGAGCATCTTTGTTTGACTCAGGTCGTGATCCCAGAGTCCTGGGATCAAGCCCTGCATCTGGGCCCCTTGCTTAGTGAGGAACCAGCTTCAGCCTCTGCCCCGCCCTCCCGCTTGTGTTCTCTCTCTTGCTCTCTCCCTGTCTCTCTCTCTCAAAATCTTTTTCAAAAAATACAATTAAATCTTTTTTTTTAAAGATTTTATTTATTAAATCTTTTTTAAAATAAAAATAAAATAAAGGAGTGCCTGGGTGGCTCAATCAGTTAAGTGTCTGCCTTTGGCTCAGGTCATGATCCCAAGGCTTCTCTCTCTCTGTCTACTGCTCCCCCTGCTTGTGCTCTATCATATAAATACATAAAATCTTTAAAAATAATTTTAAAGGGCACCTGGGTGGCTCAGGGGATTAAAGCCTCTGCCTTCAGCTCGGGTCATGATCCCAGGGTCCTGGGATCGAGCCCCGCATCAGGCTCTCTGCTCAGCAGGGAGCCTGCTTCCCCCTCTCTCTCTCTCTGCCTGTCTCTCTGCCTACTTGTGATCTCTGTCTGTCAAATAAATAAATAAAATCTTTAAAAAAATTTTTTTTAATTCTTTTTTATCTATCCAGAAGCCAAATATGTAAAATAGGTCACAGTGAAGTTGGCCCAATGGAAGGAGGTAGGAGACCTAGAGCACTTCTAGGAACAACCATTCCCAGCCCAACAACCAAGGTCTCTGTCCCCCCAAAGTCTCCTGAATAAAACCCAAGTCAGATCACGTCATAGATGATGTTCAAGACCTTCCAGTGACTGCCACTCACACAGAGAAAACCCAAAGTCTACACCTTGCCCAGCTTGTTCTGGTCTCTGACCACAACTCAGTCTTTCATGTCCTACCACATTTTCCTTCTCCGCGCAACCCACATCCCAACCCCCACCACCATATTGATGCCCCACTCTACCATGTTACTGTCCTTACTATACCTTGAACAAGTCAAACACACTCGCTCTGCAGCTCCTTTGCATTTGCCGTTCCTTTGTGTAAGATGCCACAGAACCACGGGTCCCTCCCCTTCCCTTCTTTCAGATCTTTGCTCAGATGTTATCTGCTCAGAGAGGTCTTGTTGGCTGCCCTATACCAACCAATACGCCCCTACCCATGTCACTCGCTATCTCCTGTCATTTTTCCTTCTTAGCAGTTATAGTAATAACACATTTCTCTATTTATGTACGTACTTTTTTATTGCCTATGTCTCTCAATTAAATGTGAGCCCACTAGGATAAGAAATTCATTCACTTCACCACCATGCACCACACACGGTTCACGAGGCAGCTTTAAACCTCTCCAGTGTGCCAGTCAGTACTCTCCCAAGCAAAGATGGGAACACTATCAAAACTGGCATCAACAATGGACACGGGCAGTGCCACATACATACCACCCAAAAGTACCAGTTATTTTGACATTCAAATTTTTTGTCTTGAGCTTAGATTCAGAAGAAATAGAGATGGGTTTGTGAATGGTAGAAAATAGTCCCCTGAAAGCAGGCTCTATTGCTCCTCACAAGCCTGTGGTCCATGAAGTGTGAATAATGAAGTAGGTCCCAAGGTCTCCTTGCTTTTACCCACTCCCTGCCAGAAAAATCATATCCGTTTCCAAAAACCATTTGTCCCCACACAGGGCATTAATTCTGCTTCTCATCAAGCCTCATCACCAAGACCTAATGTCCAAGGTCTCAATACTGAAATCCTTGTTGCACGTCTGTAGACCCTGCTTTTTTCTTCAGCTGTGCCTTGGGATCCAGGGGTTTCCCTTAATGCGCTCTCAGGGGCCTTTTGTGGGCTGACCCAACCTTCAAAAACATTCCCACTGATGACTACTCTGAAAACACGCCTGGAAACCATGAAACTCTGTGGCTTAAGCACAGGACTAGCTTCGGGAGTGATTTACATAAACAAAACTGGACCCCAAAAATTGCTCAACCAAAGATTCCTGGTATTCTCATTGATATCCACGTAATACTGGTATTATCGGAGTAGAGGCAGATGCAAAGAAATATGGCCCAAATCACAGGGAATAAGATGGATTGTTCTGGTTATTACTAAAACCCATGTTTAAACTGGAGTCAACATGCCACAGTCAACCATTTTATTATTGATAAACTAAAATGTGTTTATGTACGTACAGATCCCTGAAAACTTGATCTTAAGAAATTTGGGGGGGTTTCCCCCTCTCTGCCTGGAACATTCTTCTCTTTACTCCTAGATAACTCCTACCCACATTTCACTTCTCAGCTTCTGTCATTATTAGTCCCTTGGAGAGGCTGTCCCTGACTCCTTTCCCACACCCCTGCAGGCTGTCCCACTGCCCCCTCTCATACAGTCTCAGAAAACCTGGACTTCTTCTTTAATGCTCTTAACGTACCTGTAATCAACATGTATTTACCGTTTAATATCTGCTCTCTTACCAGACTCCAGCTGAGTAACTAACTGGTGGGCAGAAGTCATGTTCGTAGTGCTCACTGCTATGTTCCCAACACCTAGCATGGACTAAGTGCTTGGTGGTTCTGGGGAATAAAAAAATGAAGGAAGGAAACACAACCTGAGCTATGTGTTGAAATGACCATGGATACTTACAACAGTCCTGCTTTATTAAAGCAACAAGTTCCCTTAAGGGGGGATGGGGAAGCACAGTGATCCTTGGAGCAAGACGTGGATCATTTTGTCAAGGCTGCCATTCCCAAACCCCCCTAACGAGATCACTCAAATCCTTTCAGGTACACCTACAGGGTCAGGAAGCTCATGGAATCTTGGACTTGAGCTCTGATCAAAACCTGACCTTAAAATTTCTTGAAACATTAGGAGGAATGGTAGAAGTCAGGTCAGCCATCATTCTGAAGCTTCCAGCAGATATTAAGCAAAGAACAACCAGAAAGACAAAACCAGGTGGTGGTTTTCAGTGCCCAGTGCAGTAATGTCCTTGGCACTGGGTCATTCCCCCACTTCTCAGTGGTGAGGATTCCCTGGGTGCCTCGAGATCTAGCAGCCGTCAGAGCACCAGGAGGGAGAAGCCTCAGGAGAGGATACCACCACCGAGGAAGGGGCAAGTCCTCCGAGCAATGTCTTTGGCACTGAGTATCAATGAAGATGAGCCAGCACAAGACTAGAAGTGTGATGGGCGCCAAATGTTGTTCATATCTGATTGCTGTGGGCCTCCCCTACGAGGACGCCAAGCAATGTTCACTAGGTGGGGTGTTTGTGGGGCAAGAGACTCTACAGACTGAAAAGAAGGGCAGTAAATTTAAACTGATGTGGCTGTGGCTTCATTTGTGTCTGCAGAGTGCTCTGCTCGGTACCTTTTGGGAATACCACTGCACCCCAGGCGTAAGGAGAAGGCAAAGAGAAGAAAAGTTCAGAACATTATGTGTAGGCGGTAAGGGGATCCTGGCATTTAAAAAAAAAAAAAAAATGCCCTCCTTGGAGAGAGAGACAACATTAGAATCACCACCATGGGCTGCAAATGTCACAAAGGAGAAGGAACTGATGGGTGAATGCCAAGGCAGCAAGCACACACAGCGCGACAATGATGCCCAGAATGTCAAAAGCTTGGAAGTTTTCCTAATCCTTGTTTAATCTCCATGGGAGGTTTTTTTTTTTTTTTAATATAGAAATGCATCTTTAATTTCATGATGAAAATCAAGAGGCAAAGAGATTTGAGTTTATCGCCAACTCACAAAAAGGTATCTATTCCATCAATGAGTGGACATCGTACTTCTAAAAAGCAGGGGGTTCCGGATGACGAGCATTCAGCCTCAGAGGAAACTTCCTTCAGTTCCTTCATTTAGCAAATATGTGGTGAGCCAGGCACTGTTTTAGGGGCTGGGAATATTGCGGTGAGCAAAACTCTCAACCTTCACAGGGTTTGCATCCCAGTGAGGAGAGGTAGACCATAGACAAAGGAAGTAAGCAGGAAAAGTATTAGTTCTGAAGACTTGGGAGAGAAACCAGAGAGGAGACTGGTGAGCATCAGAGCCGGGCAGGGCCTGTCTAACGAGGGGAGATTGTGGTCTTAACCAGGGTACTCATGCCAGGAATCTGATCACAGACTTGGGGAAGCTGAAGGGGTAGGTCATGAGGATGAGGGCAAGGAGGGGAAGTTACAGGCGGAAGGAACAGTGAGCAGAAAGACTCTGAAACGGGGGCTGCTCCGCAGGTGTCCCAGAAAGAGCAAGGCTGTTCTGGACAGTGTGTGCTGGTTGCTGGAGGTGCGATCAGAGGCATGGTACCAGAGGGGCAGAAGGCCTTTGCAGGTCTGGTGTGAGCTTTGGTGGGAGAGAGAGGGGACAGCGCAGGAGATCTGAGCAAAGCAATGACATGACCTGACTTCCCTTTAAAAAGCATTACTCCAGGGGCGCCTGGGTGGCTCAGATGGTCAAGCATCTGCCTTCAGCTCAGGTCATGATCTCCAGGTCCTGGGATCGAGCCTCATGTCAGGCTCCCAGACAGCGGGGAGTCTGCTTCTCCCTCTTCCTCTCCCCCTGCTTGTGCTCTCTCCCTCTTAAATGAATAAATAAAATCTTTTTTAAAAATACTAAAAAATAAATAAATAAAAAGCATTACTCTGGCAGCAGCATTTCAAGTGTTAGACATCTATAACCCGATGCCCCCACTCCAAAGATTAAGACTTAAGCTTCAAGAGATCCTACATACTCACCAACTAACTCCAATACTCCCACTGAGATATCCAAAACTGGGCTGAGAGGTCATTTGCAAAAATGCAGAAAACAGCAATCCTGTCCTTTTAAACCTGGCACAGAGATACACAGGGTAGGTACAAGACAGAACAGAGTTGGCCCTCCACAACAACTCAGGCCATATACATGCCCACATCAACAGCTCCTGGACCACACTGGAGGTGTGGGGGTACCGTGGCTGAAGGGACATGAGGAGAGGGAAAAAGGAAGAAACCAAAGACTGTATATGTCCCATAACCTCAATGCAGTCTTGAGGAAAGAACCACCTGCTTTGATGTAGATGAGCCAGATCCAAAGACACAGAGGGGTCCCGCAGGACCAGTCAAGTGGGTCGTTGGCTTCATGTAGGATAGAAATCAAATCCAAGCCAAGAGGAAGTAAAGCAGAGTTTATTGAATGGCATTCAGTGAGAGATTATAGCAGATCAAGTGTCTGAGAGACTCAGAAAGGAAAGGAGAGTAAGTCTTGTTGTTGCTTGGGGTTGGGGGTTTATATTAGAAAGGGGTCCTCGGCACGTGTATCTTCAGGAATCCCGGGGGGGGGTCTGATCAAAGGAGGGTGACAGGTAAATAGTAAGTGTTATTTCATAAATCATTGAAAGTAGGGGGTACTGATGCCAGTGCTGGCCGAGGTTTACTCAAAGCTGATGTCTGGGACCACATTTGGGGTCCAGTTCTTCTTAGATGTCATCAAGGCTTTGGGGCCCAGGACAAAACTCAGAGAATGATTCACTTTCTTGCTTCCCCCCTGGGGTGGGAACATAACTTCTTTATTGTTCGGAGATGCAAGGTAAAGTACAGAATGTGGGTAAGTGGCGCCTAGCAGGAAAACAGCAGAGACGGGAATCTTTCTCAAAAATGGAGTCCCATCAGTTTCCCTATCTGTTGGATGGTGACCTTTGGTCCTGGAGATTCCAGGATCGTTATGGAATGCTTTCAGGCCCCAGAAACCATTAAAATGCCCCTGGAGAACTTCGCAAAAAGCTGCAAACAGAAAACATCAGGGGTCTCTGTCACAAAGAGAGGAAAGGAGGGCTGGAGGAAAGGGGTCTCCCCAGGGGAACTAAGTCTCAGGAGTGAGGAGGAGGAGGGCAAGGGGGAGGTTCAGGATGCACACAGTGGCTGAGTCCTCACCACCACTCACTGTCCTGCTCCTGGGTTCATAATCCTGAGTAAATGAGATGACGGCCATATACCAGGGCACTCAGAGAGGCCAGTCCTCTTCCCTGTCCTCTGAGTCATCTTATCACCTTCTAGGAAGGCAGGAGGGGAAACACAGGCAGGATGTAGACAAGTTGCATGATGGGATTCCATTTCTACTCAACATGCACACAAGGACACAGCACAAACTGGAACAGAACATCCAGAAGAATGTAAGTCAGGTGTTGGCAGTCATCTCCAGACTGTGGTAGGATGGGCAGTACTTTTGTGGTTCATCTATATTTTTTCCTTTTCCACAATGAGTGGGGATTACATATTTTTCTAGAAGCAGAGAAGAGCATATGGTATAGTAGATAGGTTTCCAACACAAATGGTTCACGTGCAAAAGAAAGACTCTGACACACGCGAAGCTAATGTAACATTGTGGGTCAACTAATCTCAAATAAAAAAAAAATTTTTTTTACAGGAAAGAAAAAGTCTCTAAAAAGTGAATGCTTTGTCATCTAAACTACATCCTCGCGGGCAGGCCTGAAAGTAGCCCCTGAATCAGTGGCCCGTGAAGCCAGGTCTGGGTTTCAGGGTATATGACAAGCTCATCACGTCCCCATAAAAAGACTGGCCTGAGGATGGCCAGACACGAGGCATCAGAGTGACTTCCAGGTCTCCTCAAAGAAATGTGCCCCACCTCTCCTCTTGTTTAGTTTTAAGCTTGCCAGCAGAGCCACTTCACACCAAGTGGCTGCATTTTGGAGGGGACTCAGTACAGGTGAAAGAACTCCTTGCTATCCCTGTCCAGAGGAAATGGAAAAGGCTGAGGACTGCGATTGCCGCATTTTGGTTTCCCTTTTCCTTTTTACGAACTGGGAGCTTTTAACGGCACTTATCCTTTTACTTCTGCCAATATGACCTGGGTATTTTGGAGACTGTTAGTCATAGGTTGCCAGACCACAAAGACACATACTTGAACCTAACCCAGAGGAAAAGCGATTACGTAGAAATGTAAGCTCCCTTGGAGCTGGATATAATAACTAGCTGTGACATTATGTTGCTTCTCTTGATAAGGAGTTCATAAGCGTATTTTGGTTGAACATGGGATAGTTGCGATAAATGAAGGCATTCTTGAGATTTTATGATATGCATGTCACAGGCAGCTAAAGGATGGACTGTCCTGGACTCCAGGGACAATGATCTCATCCCTCTCTTCCTCCTGGGAATGCACACTCTGCTCCTGGCCACAGCAGTAAGCAGCAGACCCAGATCAACCAACTGTAATAGCCGTTCTTTGGCAACAGAGATGGATTGGCTCAAGGGGTGGGCATCTATTCCAGAGTGGAGTGGTTCAATGTCCCAGCCTGGGATTTATGTACAAGCACTAGAAGAAAGAAGCTCTCCTCACTGAATACTGCACTGAGGCTAAGAGTGAATGTAGGCTTGCTCCGGGGAGCAGATGGTACATCTTCAGTCGGGATGAAGGAGGACAACTCACAGAGAGAAACTGAGACATGCAGGGCTGACTAGGGGATGGGAGGGAAGGAGTCCTGCCAGCACCAAGTCCTTGGTTCTAACTGCTACAACCTTGCTGTTCTGGTGAACCTGTTTACCCCCATAACCTTCCTGTCTGCCATCAGTCGATACAGCCCTTTGCTTATTTCTACCCTAGGATTCAGCTATGACAACTAAAATCAGAGAAACACCAGATGGATGTTTTTTGGTCACACATAAAAGAAACCTAACTAGCTTGTTTTTCATTCAAATCCACACTGATCTTGTTCTTAGTTTACTTTCAGTTGGTGTTAAAAGGCTTCAGGATTATAAGGAGACATCAAATAAAGAATGTAAACATCTTGTCGCTGGCCACCCATTTCAACGTTTCTCGAAGCAACATGTTTCCTCTATGGAATTCCGGGCAACTGAACATGAATACAGAAATCAGCCACGGGAAGGGGGCCCTCGGCATCCAGGGGCAGCTAGCGTGGGGAGCCAGGGTGCTCAAGGCTCAGATGAGAACAATGTTTCCTGCACTACCTCAAAGACCCAGCACCTAACAGGAGTGCAACCTTGACAAATATGCAGAGTGTAGTCTCTCACCATAGGAATTACCAAAGAAGCTAAAAACAGAAACACGCACTGCATAATCTCTAACCTCAGGGGACAAGAAAAACAGAGAATTGCTGTGTCAATCTCATTTCCTTGTTAGGCGCATTATCATAAGTGAGGGCCTTTCGTTCTGAATGCTATACTTCACTAACATTTACCCAACTCCGGCTTCTGTATTGAATTCCATAGTAATTTTATTTTTTGCTTTTGATCTTTACTGTTTTGTTCATTTATCCATAAACATGAGCTACTGAACTGAGTTGAAATTAAATAGCTAAGGTTAGAACCTGAGGCCATCCAGATAGGACTAAACCAGTAGTCCAAGATGGGAGACCTCACTGTTGAAGCAAGAACAATAAATTTAAAGTTTTTCTCTTTGGATACCTCCATGTAAGGTGACTTGATGATGATCCATGCCTTAATTTATCTTGATGCTCTGGTTTAGGAAGGGAAGAGATTTCTATGACATGGGGAGTTTCCAGAGTTCTTATCATGTGAATTTCAGAAATCCCCCCCACCTTCATCAAAACACTCTCTTACAGAATGGTTCCATGCTGGGGAATTGCTAGAACCACCCTGAACAGCAGTATGTTGTATCACCTGACTAATCTTGAAAGTAGCTTATTCAACCAATTTTGGCAACTGAACTATTTCCTGAAATCCAGAATAGCAAACATTTGAGAATGAGACAGGGACCAAATGGGAGACTTAAAAACAAGTCATAGTGCACTGTAGGGTGTCTTCCATTTACTGAAATATCACCAGTGGACGGAAAGGAGAGATGGAGTACATCTGAGCCGGGGGCCGCCCACTGATGGCGGGGCCTCAGGCTTGGGGCTGTTGGCAAAACATAACCTCCTCCATCTGCCCAACCAGCAGATGAGGGAGTTCTGTGTGGTTTTCCAGGGTTCAGAATTGAGGAAAGTGAGACTCAGAGGTGTGCCTAATCTGCCCAGTCACACAACTTGACCACCTCTCAGAGACTGTAAAGGGTGGAGCCTAAATTTGGGTCCAGTGGCGCTGGTTTGACCATCTAAGCTCTTCACAAAGTTTAGAGTGAGGCCAGCAGACTAGCCAAAGCTACAAAGATTCCCCTCAGAGCCAGTTGTTTGGATTAAGGTAGACACAAAGATTTCATTTGATTTTAACTAATGATGATGAAGACAATAAGAACCAAGATTTACTGTTTTCTCCATGCCAGATTCTGCTTATGTGCCACATATTTATTCCTTGAACCATGCAGCCAAGTGGGTATTATTATTATCCCCATTTCATAAACAGGGAAATTAAGGCACTGAAGGTTAAATAACTGGTACAAGGACACAGAGCTGTTAAATGGAAAAGCCAACATGAAACCCAAGTGATGAGCTCCCAAGCTCATGCTCCTATCTTCTCCTGCCTCTAAGACACACGGATAATGGAGAGTTAGCACGGCCTACAACTTCCTAATTCTACACCGTGCCACTCAGATTTTTTTTCAGAACAACACTCATGCTACCCTTCTACTGGCAAAAATGACACCCTTGGGACATGAATCAGCTTTCAAGTTTCTCAGGAAAAAAAAAAAAATAGGATCTCTTTCAACTTGACTCTACAAAAAAAAAAAAAAAATCTACACTTGAAACCATATCTATGTTGTTAGAAATTCCAAACACCTATGATCATGTCAATGAACTGAAAATAAATGTCCCTGTAGGTTCAACACGGGTGGTCTGCTAGGCAGGAGGCACACCCCGCATCTGCTCTTAACTTCTGGGTTCAAGAATGACCTTCCTCTTGGGAAGGAATCCTAGTTGGAGGAGTTAAAAAAAAAAAATACAGAACAAAACCAAACCACTGGGCTCTTTCGTTAAAGGGAAAGTAAAAGCTAAGTAACAGCTGCTGTCATGCATATTACAAAAAATACGTCACTTGCTTTACAGAGCAGACCGTGTCACAAGTGAACTCACTGTTTGCACAGGTGTATCTGTCCGTGAACGAACAAGTCCAAAGCAATCCTCCTAAATTTCACCAACTAGAAAGGAGAGAGTGTGAAGCATAAAACTGGCTTTTGACATTCAAGATTGTCTTCCTTTGTCATTTCGATTTTCCCTTACAATTCCATAGAAGGCTTTTTCCTTGATTTAAGGGAACATTTTTATCCCACAGAAATGGTTTTTATTAAACGCTGAAAGAAGGCTATTAGTTTGCTCTCCAAGAGAGCAGTTGCTCTGGTCTACCCAGCATCCCTTCCTTAGGGAAGCAGTTCCAGTGGGTGGCCCTGTGATCCAGACCCAGCCGATAACAGAACCTTCTCTCCCAAGCAATAAAAGACCAGTCCAAGGATAGCATTTGACAGTTCTTTCTGCTGTGGATTTTAAGCTGGGAAGATGACACTTTGTGTGTGCTGGGGGCCATCTTTCTTGCAACATGGAGAGATGAATAGGATGGAGAGGGAGAAAATTCTGGAATCAGTGAGTCCCTTTTTTCTAATCTCAAAGACTCTAATTCCTATAGTCTTTTCTTCCTTTCTGTGAGATACCTTAGCATCCTTCCGAGTTGAGTGAGCCAATAAATTTCCCCTTTGTGCTCATCTGGTTTGAGTTGGATTTCTGTCTCTTGCAACCAAAAGAGTCATAATATAAAAGACTAAAAAGTTTAAATCACTGCCTTGACCTCTCCCAGAAGGCACCTGCCTGAGCTGAATGTATTTCCCTCTCTTACAAAGTACTGAGCTCCTTTTATACCCGATAAACCTGTCGTCTCGCTACTTTGAATCATCTCCTGATTTTAATCCATTTCTTTCTTTTTCACGCCCCACTTAGCCCAGACTTCAGGCCAACGTGATTACCCTTTAACTGCAGTAACTTAGTCTGTCTTTGAGAATACAGCGACATACCATTTGCTCATAAACACCAATGTGCTCAAGCCCCCAGTGTGAACTGGTCTTCCAAGTGCTTACCTCGATACCATTGCTTCAAGCAGTGGTTCTCAAGATAGCTGTACATTCAGATCACCTAAAGAGATTTTTAAAACACCAGTGCCAAGGTCTTGCCCCAGAGATTCTGTTTTAACTGGTCTGGGGAAGGGCCTGGGCATCAGTATTTTTCAAAATTCTCCCAACCAAGGTAAGTCAGCCAAGATTAAATTTGGCTGACTAAAAATATATTTATACATGTTTTTAATGATGTTTATGTTTAATTCAACTAGAATAACTTGCACTCTGACTACACCTTGGGGGTGGAGTTAGAAGAGGCACGGATGTTTTCGCCCTGTGTAACTCTCCCTCAGTATCTCCTGGGGTGTGCTTAAATTCATTAAAGCACAGTGGACATCTCCAAGCATATGACAGGAATGATCAAGGCCCTGTTCTTTTTTTTTTAAGATTTTATTTTATTTATTTGACAGAGAGAGCACAAGCAGGGCGAGCAGAAGACAGAGGGAGAGGGAGAAGCAGACTCTCTGCTGAGCAGGGAGCCTGATGCAGGGATTGATCCCAGGACCCTGAGATCATGACCTAAGCTGAAGGCAGACACTTAACTGACTGAGCCACCCAGGTACCCCATCAAAGGCATTTCCTTAACATCACTTACACACTGGCCCTGTGTTCTGTGGCCTCATGGGAACCCACTGTTTGTGCAAATGTGCATATCTATTGTTTGCACTGGTCTTCTGTCTACATAGATAGATAGACAGAGATAGAGATAGAGATAATCATTCAAGTTCTAATAGATTTGTTTCAAAAAAAAAGAAATCAAACACTTGGAGTGCCTCAGTGGTACCATCAGTTAAGCATCTAACTCTCGGTTTCAGCTCAGGTCTTGATCTCAGGGTCATGAGATCAAGCCCCATGTCAGGCTCCACGCTGAGCACAGAGGCTATTTAACACTCACTCTCTCCCTCTGCTTCTGCCCACCCCCACTCTAAAAAAAATAAATAAATCTTTAAAAAAAAAGGGGGGGGGCGCCTGGATGGCTCAGTGGGTAAAGCCTCTGCCTTTAGCTCAGATCATGATCTCAGGGTTCTGGGATCGTGTACCACATCGGGCTCTCTGCTTGGCAGGGAGCCTGCTTCCTCCTCTCTCTCTGCCTGCCTCTCTGCCTACTTGTGATCTCTGTCTGTCAAATAAATAAATAAAATCTTAAAAAAAAAAAAAAGGTTAAAAAAATTCAAACATTTGACCGTTCTGACAAAACTCAGTTTGGCTGACAGAGACGATTGCATAAGCCACCGATGTGGCATACGTATCAGTTTGCTACGTAAGAAAGGACCCCAAACCGAAACTGGCACACAGACCCAGGCACACAAAGAGAGCGTCATGTGCAGATGAAGGCAGAGGTGGGGGCGGTGCTTCTGCAAGCCAGGGAACACCAGAGATGGCCAGCAAACCAGCCACCAGATGCTAAGGGAGGTGGTGGGACAGACTCTTCTTCCCAGCCCTCAGAAGAAACTGATCTGGCTGACACCGTGCTCTTGGACTTCTGGCCTCCAGAACTGTGAGGCAGTAACTCCCTGTGTCTTAAGTTGGTGGGACTTGGTTATGACAGCCCTAGGAAATAAACTTCATCTCTTGCAGAAAAGAAAAGCCTGTGATTCTGTAATCATTCACCTTCGATGCTGTCTATAGTGGGGGGAAAGACCCAGACGTTTGAACAACCTGAAAAGAGTAGATTCAAGGGTCATTGCTGATCTTCATGCAACACATGAAGTTTATTACCAGCTGCCTTTTGAAGACAAAAGAAGAGGAACAAAAACCAAAACTTTCCCTTCTCTTAGCCTAGAAAAGAAATCCCAAAAGCCCAGCTGCCTGGACACTACCGAAGTCAGAAAATTATCATAATTTTTACAGCAAAAACATATTTCTATTGTTTTTCAGAAATGGGTACTTACAGAAGTTTTGTGAACAATATGATGTGCTTTGAACAACCAAGGGCATTAGTCAAATCCAACTTCTTTCTCAGTTGGGGACATCTGGCATGGATTCACTTGTGGAAATCCCAGTAAACTCTCTAATGTGTGAAGTCAGAAAACCTCCAGATGGCATGTCATTGGCTCATTCCAGAACCTTCTTCATGGAAGTTGGTCCTCCTGTGGTACTCTGGAGTAAGAGGATGAACAATATTGTCCTGCTTCAGTACAACAGTCATACAGAGAAATGGAGGATCCTGCCGACTCTTCTTAGAAACCGAACCCACCATCTGACTCGCTTGTTACCGCATCTCCTCAACTTTCACTGAATGACTTTTTTCTTTCCACCATTTTCTCTCCTGGCTTTAATATCCAACTTTGTTCTCATGAACTTCTCAAGCTCATACTTCTGTCCAGGGTGCTTTCAGTTCTTTGAGAGAAATATTCTTTTAGAAATTGGCTCAAAGTGAAGAATGGAGAATCAAAGATCAAATTTACTAAGCTTGACAAGGTATATTTGCGCCTTTGATTCAAAAGAAGAAACTTGACTTGAGTTAAATCCTGCAATGGTTTGCTTTGTGACTTTGGGGACATTTCATCAAATCCTTGTTCTTTAGTTCCCTTCACTTTAAGGGAAATAGCCCCAACATCTCCTACCAGTGGAAGGGTCAATGAACAAATGACCTAACCCATTATCCTGACCCACTTAGACAATGATAGCCAATTCTGGTACTTTTGCTGGAGCTGATGGGAAAGTGGTGCTCTCTTTCCACACAGGTGACAACTGCTGGTGGCCAGGTGAACACTGTGAAGGAAGAGCCTGCCAGAGAACAAAAACACATAATGAAAATCAGAGGTGAGAAATGGAGAGAGGTAGCTTCCTAATAACACCATAGAGGCATCCATGTCTGCCCTTCACCGGATATACCACTCATCTTCAAGGTCATGGGAGCCAAAAGCATTTTTATGCCTACTCCATTTGCATTGGGTTTCTGTCACTGGCTACTAAAACAATCCTAATAAACATATGGAATCCTATTAGTGAGAAAAACAGTAATTAGATCAAAGATGACTGCTCTTTTCTAATCCTTAAAACAATATGTCCATTCTAAAAAGGTCCTAGAAGCTGTCACAGGAAGGAAAGGGAGGGGAGTAGACTTCCTCTGAATAGTCCAAAGGCCAGCAGCTGGAAGGAGCAAATTTGGGTTCAAGGTAAAGAACACCTTTCCACCGTTCAAAGCTATATAAAACAGGATGGGCCCCTTCCTGAATATGTTGTGCATACGTCTTTCTTCCAACCTCAGCACCAGCCCACTCATCTCAGCTCCCATCTAAACTACTACCGGAGCCTCCTAGTCATCCGTGCACTCACCAGATGTTCATCATGCCTCTATTCTGCATGTGGCACAATTCTAGATGCTGAGGACTCAGTATGGAGCAGAACAGAAGGACAACCACCCCCACACACACAGAGGAGTCCCCATTCTGGACAGGGGAAACAACCAACATACAAGTATGACATACAACATGGCAAATGGTGCCAGGTACTAGATGGGAAAGGAGATGGGGACCATGGAGGGGGGCCTGGGTTGCAGTAGAAACAGAGTGATCAGTGAGTGTCTCACCAAAAAAGAGACACTAGAGCCAAGACAGGAAGGAGAGAAGATAGGGAATGATGCAGACATCCAGGGAAAGAACAGTTGAAGCAGAAGAAAGATGGAGAGTAAGAATCTGGAGGCAGGACATTAAGGCCTCTTCAAGACCAGTGAGGCTGGAGCGGAGTGAGGGAGGGGGAAGAGTAGAAGGAATGAGGTCCAACAGGCAGGGGATGGTTATAGATTATGAGTACGCAATTGCATAGACTCTGGATTTTACTCTATGGAGGAGAAAGACAATAAAGGGCAGTGGAGAGACATGATTATATTTTAAAAGGGTCACTCAGCTTGGAAAATAGCTTGTCTTCCTGCTGCCAGTCTAATTCTCCACAGTCCATTGTCCATAATGCAGAATGAATCTTTAAAACATTGTATACTGACCCAGCAATCTACTCCTGGACATTTACTCCTCCCAAAACAAAATTTACACCCACACAAAAACCTGTGTTTTTTCATGAATTTTCAGGGCAGCCTTGTTTGTAAGAGTCCCAAACTGAAAACAATCAGAATATCCTACCATCAGTGAATTGTTAAACAAACTGTGGGACATCCATCATGCATGCGGAATACGACTCAGCAATAAAAAGGAAAAAACTAATGATACACAAAACGTGGATAGATCTCAAGGTCATTTAATTAAGTGGAAAATCTCAAAAAATCGCATATTGCATTATCCTATTTCTATAACTATAGTTGCATAAAATATACCCATTGGAAGAAATGAATGAAGGTACCCAGGACATTTCTGTATGATCTTTGCAATGTACTGGAGTGGAGTGAAGGAGTTTGCAAACCTACAAATTCTACAAAACAAAGTGTTTTTTAAAAAAAGCATTATAGAAAAGAAATTGTCTTTTTTTTTTAAAGATCTTATTTATTCATTTGAGAGAAAGAGACTGTGAGAAAGCAGGAGCCAGAGAGAGGGGCAGCAGGAGAGGGAGAAGCAGGCTCCCTGCCGAGCAGAGAGCCCGATGCAGGGCTCGATCCCAGGACCCTGGGATCATGACCTGAGCTGAAGGCAGAGACCCCACCCACTGAGCCACCCAGGCGCCCCAGGAAATTGTCTTTTGGTGAATAACTGTGCATTGTCTTCATATAGCACACCCTTCCAAGTTATCTGATTCTGTTCTTTCACTGTCTTTGAACGACTTTTACAACTTTGAAAGTTTAGGTAACTGACAGACATGCAAACTGTCCTGTCTGCACCTCCCCATGGAAATCCAGTCTGTGCACAGAAAAACCCTTTACATGTTCAATTCAACATTCCTTTATTCCATATCAATTTGTGCTTTTCTGACTTCTCCTTTGAATAGTCAATCAGGCTACGCCACTCCCCACTTCTCCACTTCCAAGCTTCCCATGGCATTTCAAATGAATGCCAAACATTTCCCAAGGTATACAAAACATAGCACATGGTGGGCCCACCCTGCCCCAGGGCCGCATCTCCTCTCTCTGCCCCTTGTCTGGACACTCCGACTACTCATCCTGGCTTCAGCTCCCTGAAAACATCCAACCTGTTCCTACCTGATGGCTCCTGCCCTTGTTGCCCTCAGCCTGGAGCGCTCTTTCGTGGATGGCTCTTTCTCACCAGTGAGCACTCAGCTCAAGTGGTCCACCTCAGAGAGGTCTTCTCAAACGATCCTATCAAAAGTAACATCCCCATCCTATTTTCTATCATAGTTCTTTCTATCTGAAATATGATCAATAATAGTATTAAGTATTACATATTTTAATATGTTGTATTTATTACATTAGTATACTGTTAACTATATAAGCATATGTGTATAATGCACTTACTTATTATATTATGTGAATGTACATTCACAGAATATACAGTGAATATACAGTTTGGTTAGTTTCCAGCTTATTTATTACCTGCCCACCCCAATTCTATAGTAGTAAGATCTTGGAATCTGCTTCCATTATATCCCCCAATGCATAGAAAGGTACCTAGCACATAGTAGGCACTCAATAAATATTTGTTGAATAAACCCTTAGGTGAGGGTCATCTGACTGGCTCAGTTGGTGGAGGATGCAATCCTGGGGTTGTGAGTTCAACCCCCCCATGCTGGGCATACAGCTTACTTCAAAAAAATCAACCAACAAACAAATCCTTGGATGAATGATGTTTCCAGAAGTAGTGAGGTTCCCAGCACCAGAAGTATTTAGGCATGGTATGTACAACCCCTTAGCAATGTCATAGAAAAGCTATAGGCATAGGCTCAGTCACAAGAATAAAAGACCAGGAAGGTCTCTTCTAGTACTACGAGTCTATGATTCTGTGGCCACTTCACCCTCTCTGTCATGTAGCGGGAAAAGCAAAGGAGTATTCCTCAGCCCTTTCCCACCAAATGATGGTATGCACACTCTTGTTCCTGCCGCAATATCATCTCAGCATTAAAATGTTGAAGCTAATCAGACATTTAATTTCAAAGTGGAAGGTCATTATCTTGTCACAAAATTTTATTCCAATTACTTTTTTTCTATTATATGAAATGAATTAAAAGTAGCACAAAACATTGGGAGATCAAACAGTCAATCAGAAGCTCATTAAATATCATTGAAATTGGTGCAATAAAAAGCATTTCCCATGGCTGACTTATTATTTAAAAGCTATATTCTAGATGGCTCAAGGAATTGACATGCTGCCAATCAAAAACCACCCTGTCCATAAATAGCCATTTGGCTTTAAAAAGTTCACTATTTTTTTTTGTGTGTGATAAGAGTAAATATCTATGGAGATTTAAAGCATGGGTATAATTACCATCCTATCAGCCCCCATGAGACCCTAAAGAGAAGATATCAGCAAAGCCACCATCTGATAATTTAGACTATAACTTACAGAAAGATGCTTATAAAGTGCTACCAGTGATTTTATAAACACCTCAATACATTACATTTCTGCACAATACTCAGCTAAGTACAATCCCAGGCAGGGATTAACGGTCAGTTACAAGTTTAAAATTGAGTCCAACTCCAAACTTGGAATAAATGCCCATTTTATTTTCTCAAGAGTGATTATTAAGCACTTCATTTTTCTCTGGCCCCAGATGTAGGTGACTATTAGCATGAGGATCTGTAAATTGATCATTTCTAAATTTCTAATATTTTTCCATTGGGACTCCTGCCCCCCACCTTGCCTTTTAAAGCTAAACCACTAGTTTTATAGAAATGACCACTTTGTGATGTGTAAGATGGCAGGACCTTTTAATTGGTAAAATATAACAACAGAAGTTCCCAGTCTCTTAAGATGTTTAAGTGGATGGAAAGGATGATACAAAATAAAAATACATAACCATAAGACAAAGCTCTCAGGTATAGGAACTTACTTCTTCAGTAGAAGAACTCGAGAATTTCTCCCCTCTGAACCACCCCACATAAACACTGCCACTACCCCAAATTTCTTTTCAAATGCCAGGACTTACTGGCAAATTATCTGGGAGTAAAGAGGAAGGGAAACATTTCAATGCAAAATTCAGAGCTGCTTTATAGGAGGAAAAAAAAGTGTGGGGAGGTTTGTTACCATTTATTTCCTCCAGTATATCATTCAATTTCAGCTGTCTCACATCTCAGAAGAAGCTCCCCCATTTCTCACTTATGTGCCTAAGAAACATCTCTCTGGCATCTCATTCTCTCTCCCTGTCTTTTACCAGCATTTCATTATTTCTTAACTGTCCCTCTCATGCTTGTCTCCCTTTTTCCTAGTGATCCACGTGTCCTCATTTAGCAGTTTTCAGAAGCCAGGGAGAAACGTTGCAAATAATGTTAAATATGATTAATATCTTGAATTCCTTGAAATATGACATGCATGAGTTACAATGAAACCTCTTTTATTTCCCCATGAAATGCTTTTGCATAATGAGAAAGAAAATGTCCTCTATGCCCTAATCAGCTCTGACAGTTCCTGGACTCCCAAATACTTTTATTTATGGCATTATTTATTTCATCTCTAATAAATGGAAGGGGGGGGTACCCACAGCATGATCTGAAGAAGCTGGAGGAGAGAGGGAGATGAACCTGGATGGAGGAGCACAGAAGCTGAACCAGCCAAGAGAGAGAAGGTAAGGGAGATATGGGAAATCAGAGGTGAAGGACCTGAACCCCCAGAAGAAAATGGGTCACTTTTCCAAGACTGAAAGGAAACTCCGAAAAGGAATGTAACTTCAGAGTGGAGAGAGGAGGGTCACACATCAAGGAGGAGATGCACTCAGATTCATAACCTGGAGAATGAAGACTGACAGGCTGGAAACCAATTCTGGGGGGCAGTATGCTGGCACTGGCGCAGGCCTAGGAGAGAGGGATGATTTGCTGCAAGGAGCCTCTGGGAGAAGCCAGGGCACTCCTCAAGATTTGAAGACAACTCTACTCCATGGGGATCCTCCTCCAAACCACAGATGCTCGTCTTTCATTCAATCAATTACTGGAATTGTGTGTCCTCCAGAAACACTGGCCTGATAGCCCCAGAGAAGCTCGCTGGGCGATAGAGCAGGCCACCCTGGTTCTCACATTTACGTATATATCAAATGACATTGTTGAAAGTATCTAATCACCATCCCAAAGGGAGGTATCCGGTCAGATTTTTCCCTCAATTGCACAGAGTCTACGTGCTATGAGAAGTGAGGATATGAATTCAAATGATCTGGATGCGTGTCTGCACTCAGCCACACATTCCTGAGTGTCTGGCTTTGGGCAATTACCTCGCGGGGCCTCTGTTTACTCATCTGTAGAATGGGGTAAATGATTCTGATACATTCCCTGGGCCCCTACTGGAAATTAATAAAATAATGTAGAAGTCCGAGATCCCGTATGTTCTTATGCTCTTGTGATCTGCATGAGCTCAAAGGTCAAGCGCTGGGTGAGGGCCGACCCTGTGAGGCGCACAACGCGAAGCGACCCTAGCTCAAATCCTTCAAGATGTTCTTTTCCAAAGGTCGGGGGAGGAATTCCCGAGGGGTAGAACTGGCTGCAATACCTTCCCAAAGCACACACACCCCTCTTCAACTACTCCCAGCCCCTCTGTGCAACCCCGAGAGTTTGGGGTCACGTAGGGGGCGCCAGGAGCTCGTTTCCGAAGCTGAACCCCGCCCGCAACGGCAAAACCTCCAAGTCCGCACCTGGGGCTCCAAAGTCTCGCGCTGGCCGGGACCTCGCCCTGTTTACCCGCACGCCCTCGGGATCCGGCTCTTCCCTCCCCCACGTCGGAGGCGCACACCCGGCGCGCGGACCCCACAGGCGGCGGCGGCGGCGCCAGGCCCCGCCCCCGCCCCCATTATCATTAGCAGATATTACCCTAAACACTTGCTCTTTACCTCCTTTCTCCCTCCAGGCATTGGCGAGGCGGCCTGTCAATCAGCGCTCGGGCGGCAGCCCCCCGCGCGGGGGCTCAGCGATGCCAGCCTCAGCGACAGGCGGCAGTGGCGGCGGCGGCGGCGGCCCAGGCACAGGCACACACCCTCCCACACGCGCGCACTCGGGCAGAGCCGGCGGGCGGGAGGCGGAGGCACCCTCGGAGCCCGGCGCCCGGCGGGGAGGGGGCGTACGACCGGGGACCGGCCCCGAGGCGCAGGATGGAGGAGGAGATGCAGCCGGCGGAGGAGGGGCCCAGCGTCCCCAAAATCTACAAGCAGCGCAGCCCCTACAGCGTCCTCAAGACGTTCCCCAGCAAGAGACCGGCGCTGGCCAAGCGGTACGACAGACCCACCCTGGTGGAGCTGCCGCACGTCCGGCCGCCGCCGCCCCCACCGCCCTTCGCGCCGCACGCCGCCGTCTCCATCAGCAGCAGCGAGCCGCCGCCGCCGCCGCCGCAGCAGCAGTTCCAGGCGCAGAGCTCCTACCCCCCC